>JAINUG010000184.1:1667932-1771218 GCA_029706075.1 Aldrovandia affinis | reverse complement strand
AGATCCCACCCTGTGTTTTGCCCCTTGTCTGCCTGGCTTCCCCTGCTTCTTGTTGTTCATCTGTTTTTGTTGTTCCTCCTGTTAAAACGCCAAGAGGCGTTTCTTAGGGGGTCCTGTTATATTCTGAGTTATTGTTCTGTCATTTTTGTACTTTGTTTATTTATCATCAGTCATGTTTCATTATTCTTTTTCAGCTTTGCATTTTTCACTGTTCTGTCACGTTCTGCTCCCCGTCTGTTATTGTTCCTGTTCCGTTTATTTCTAGATCCACTCCTTGTCTTGTCATGCACTTCGGGTGTTTAGAATTTCCGGGTTTCCTCCGCCTCGCTTATTATCTCGTTTTCTTCCTTCTTACTTTCTAGATTGCACTTTGTATATATTAGTTAGATGTATATAGTACTAACCAACTAATCTACTAACATTAGGGATTTAGATTAAGTTACTAACACTACTAATCACTAATTATCTCACGCTTCTGACTTTCGCTCATTCTCTCTCATTATCGTATCCCTGATTAGCTTTTCACTTTCCCTTTCATACGCACGCACTTTCTCTCTTTGCGTTCCTCCCCTTCTAGCTATGTACGTGTCTGCCTGATCTCCCAGGTCGTTTATTGTAGATTTGTTTGTATGTTTCCCAGTCCGTGTCTTTCGTCTCCCCTCGTAATTAGATTACGATTCCCATTGTTTTCACCTGTGTTCCTACCTCTCTCTCCTCCCAGTCACACCTGATTCCCATTGTGTTTCCTGTCTCTGCCTGTATATATGTTCAGTGTTTTCATTCACCCGTTGTCAGTACGTTGATTCATTTTTCCCTGAGCCTATCTTTCCGAAGCCAGTGTAATTTGTATTTCCCGAGACTACCCTTCTTATTACGACTCCGAGCCTGCCTAGTGATTTTGTTTGTTTGCCTTTCTGCCTTCCTGATTATCGACCTTTTGACTGCCTGTTTTCGACTTCTCTCTGCCTCGCGTTTTTGTACCTCCGATTCTCTGATCACCTGGTTTGACCCCTGCTTCCCATTAAACAACTCTTTTGCCTTATCCTGATCTGCGTCTGGGTCCTTATCCGGTCCTAACAGCCTTACTTAAAATGTAATCATAATTTCAGTTTAGCGCGCCGCGTTTAATTATATTATCACATTTTTCAGTTGCAATAATCTACAAATTTAATCTGTTGTTCATATGGTATGTACTGTTTTAACAAATCCCCATTTAGCACCTCACCCCAGCTGCTAGAATCTCTAAACAAGAGACCATTGGTATGTTTTTATTACCTAACAAACATATACCACAGATGTCTATGCGTTTCTGCGAGAACAGATCACCTGTGGTGTATCTCAGAGACATTATGACACCGGGATGACTTTGGCTGTTTGCGATATGGCCTAATACCCACGCGCTCGTCACACACACACACCCAGCCACGCAGAGACATCAACCCTTGACCACCTGGCTGGTCCATCACGTCACACACGGTGACGAAGCGTCTGTAAGCCCTCCACCCCCAACCTCCCCCCTCCCTCTTTCTTGGTTCACACATCGGTCATGGGGTCATCGGACACCCCAAAGGCCACCTGGAGGCCATCAATCAAACAGGGGTCACAAAGGTTGACATAAAGTAACTACTAATTACTACTAACAGCTGATGCCAAGTGAAGCCGGGCTTGGTTAGTATTTCAATGAGACCTGGGAAAACCAGGTTGCTGGTAATAGTGATGTTGGTGGGTCTGGAGGTGTCACACTTCCCTTTGGACCAGTCAATCTGCTTCAATGAAGTAACATGAATTATGAAGTCAGTGAAATGCGAGACACATAAATGTTTTGTTAGGCTATAGTCAGAGTACCGCTCATCCTAGTGTAACCGATTTGATGGCACTTGAGGGGAGCAGATGAAAAAGCTGTGGCTTAGGAGCTGTGTGCCTTAGTGCCTCTACATGCTTGAAGGACCACAACATGACAGCAACGCAACCAGGGTTCTACAACATCAACGCAACCTTTGCAACCTAAGCAGAGGGGGTTTCAGCAGGTGTCGCGTACCTAGTACAAAAATCAAACTCTCAACCGTTCACGTAGATGTTGCGCATCATTGATTGGTTGGTTAGCAAATGGAGGCGGAGCTATCAATCATAGTTCATAGGTCACAGTTAATCGAGCTAGTAGCTAACGATATAGATAGCTAGCATCATTTGTTCAACACAGTATAAAATGAACCAGCTTCAGGAAAGATTGGCTGAAGAAGTTCGAAGGTACAGGAGTTTCGCTGCTTTCATAAACTTTATCGACCTTGTTCAATACATTGACACCTAGTAGTGTACAGAAGTGTAAGGATGCCATGTTGCATAGGCTGCGCATAGCCTTTGCAGACATATAAATTGCAGAGTGCTTGCATTGTTGCATTGCGCAAACCGTGAAGAAGTCGAACAAGTTACGTAGAAGCATGTAGAGGCCTTTAACCCGAACCCTAACCTTGTCTTGGTGTTATGGGACAGGAGGAGACCTAGGGCAAGGGCAACTGGGATGTGGAAAGAATAGTGGCAGAGATGGGAATGGGCAGAGGGAATCATCTGGCTATTATGGAATGTTTATACAGTATGTGTGTATGGAAAGCTGAGGACAGACACAAAATATACATCGTCTGTCTGGATCACACATTTGCACACATTTATCCACTCACACAGAATACAGGCATACATTTATACATGCACTTCTACATTCTGAAATGTAGATTGAAGTATAATTCCCTTTTTTTGTTAATCTAAAACGGCCCAAATGAGAAGAGATGCCAACCTGAATAGCAAAAATAGATTAATGCTCCTTGTGACCGGTTTTATTTCCCTCCCTTTGCTCATTTTTCCCTCTTCCCCCGTCTTTTGTTTTTCTTGCTCTGATGTCTTCAGTAAAATTGATGAGTTAATCCTTGGTAAGCCAGCCACACAAGGTAACTAATTGGCCTGAATAGCAAAGACTCCAGTAATGACTCCAATTTCCCTAGTGTAATTAGTGCTTTGGACAAGGGGTAGGACAGAAGGAATGCTTTCATATTCCCTGACCTGAACTGACCCAGGGTGGGGGGGGGCATCCCAGGATAAGAGGGGCTGACCTCAGTCACACATAACAGAGCAGGGCCATATGAAATACTTTTTATTGTTTAAAATCTTCCGTTTTATTTTTTCCGTTTTCTGTTTTCCTTGTTTTAAAAATCTCACATTTAAAAAAATAAAAATAAAAATAAAAAGATTTTGTGGTAAAAAGAGAAAGAAAATATTATATTGTATTTTTGACTTTTTAATGAATGTGCTTAATCAGACATTATTGGCTGGATTTTCTGCAGTTTTTCAAGTGGTATATCTGCTTCAGCACACTTGGCTACAAAGTCTTCCACAAATCTTTGTCTGACTGTATTACACTTGAGGTTGTCTATCAAGTCAAAGTCAAAGTCAAAGTCAAAGTCAAAGTCAGCTTTATTGTCAATCACAGTATATACACGACATACAGGGATAGTAGTCTGCCTAACATTAAAGTGCCTGCTGTCTTGTGAATCTTTTCCCCCTGATTCCTCTCATGAGTATGGAACCAGAGACTGTATGTGGGATTCTGTTCTGCTCGGTATTTGACTGTTTGTGGGGGTTTCTTTAACATATTGAAGTTTCAAGGTGGCTAGTTAGCCACATCAGTGGACTAGTGCAGCTATGTGAAATTATGGCGGAACGCTGTTGCTAAGTTACCAAGAGCATGTTCAGGAACTCGCTGCATATGGGAATATTATTACCCTGCACTTAAATTAAAATCACATTCTCTTGCTTCTGTCACTACTAGCAGATGATATGATCTGTGTTTGTGTACTTCTCCATTAAAATAGAAAAATGTGCCATTTTGTAATAGTTCCTGGGGTTCCATAAATGTTCTCCTTGACCCAGAAATCATAGGGCCCTACCAGAAACAGCACCATTTCCTTGGCATTGTGTTTGTCCTCAATCAGAGCAAGTTGTTACGCTGAATGCTGCTGTCTGCCCAGATTAACATGATTGCCTGGTCCAAGCCGGACTGCAGTTTTCATGAAAATAAACACCTTATTTTACCTCCATCTACCTTGTAGCCCCAAGTTGTATCCCTCTATAATTTTAGGGCAGACATCAGTGGTGGACACGACATAGATAGACACATTTCTAATTCTTCCTGCAGTTCACTTCTAAGTAGGCCAGCATCAGTAATACTTTCAGATGGATCAAAAATGAACCAACACCACAAAATGGGTAATGGAAAAACAATTGGAACCCAAACGAGCCGTCCAGAGGAAAACTTATGAGTGTGTGCGTTTGCGAGTGTTTGCGCGTGTGTGTACTGAGCGTACTGAGCGTCCTGAGCAAGAACAAGCTCTGCCTGGGTCTTCTGCCAGGTTTTACAGTTTTACACTTCTTTCCTCACTTTATTTCTCCATCTTTTTTTTCCGTCCCCACATTCATTGCAGGCGTTCTCATCCAGAGTGACATTTTGTTACATAAAATCCCATTTATACTGCACATCTGGATATTTTACTGAACAGATTCAGGCAAAGTGCATTGCTAAAGATGACAGTGCCCCACCTGGGAATCAAATCTGCAGTCTTGCATCACATGACATGCTTACTCACTACACAAACACACACATACACACCCCCTCACACTCACTCTCACACTCACACACAGACACAGACACACACAGAGTGCAGTCAATACACACAGACACACACACTTACCGTGGAGTGGCAGAGGAACCCGAACACAACCATGACGATGGCTGGTGTGAGGATGAGGCCGAACAGCAGGCCCGCTAGGCCTGCGTTGATGGCTGCGATGACCAGGTTCTGTGCCGTCACCAGAACCGAGCAGGCCCAGCAGTCCAGTGACCCCCGGAGTTCCAGGGGCACGACCCTCCCACCCTCTGCTGCTGAGTAGGGTGGAGGCACCACCACCGAGTTGGCCGCTGGGGCTCCCGCAGGCATGGAAGATGCCACAGAGTTGACGTGGTAGAGGTGGTGATGGTCTACAGGATGGATGGAGCCCTTCTCCAGAGAGCTGCTCATACTCATGGTGACCTATAGGAGAGGGAGCCAAGCATTCACAATGATCACAAATACACTACCGTCTGCATGTGCTTTTGGACAACTGGCCTACTCTTGATCAAAGGTTCTCAATAAAACTGAATTGTTTTGCTAGAAAGAAAAATGTCCTACTAGGAAACCTGTTTTTGATGTCTCTTTCCCCTAGCTCTTCGCTCTTCTAAGGTGCCATGTGATGTTCATAAACGGGAACTCAAGCCTTTGCAGCTTTTGTTAGTTTCTCCCAAATGACAGCTGTGAGGTGGGAGATTTTCATTTATGACGAAAATGATCGTTTTCATTTTAGTAGTATTTATATATTCAATACTGTTACTAAAGTTTTGATTTAACAATCAATGTGCCCTTCAACCGGCACCAAAATGTGAACTACAACCATGCAGTACTATTGAAAACTTGGTGGTCTAATTGCATAAAATTCGATTACATGTTTATGGGCTCCCTGTCTTATTCCTATAATGTCAAAGAATTAGAAAAATAATGAAGTGGGCACAGGTGGAAATTAGCTGAAGGTAAATCCACACCAATATTAGGAAGTGCTTTTTCACACAGAGTTGTGAATGCATGGGACAGATCGTCAGACACTTAAAGTGTTGAATAATGTAGGCAAATGATTAGCCTGTTCTCATTTTCATATATTATGTTCTCATGTAAAGGTAAAAATATATTGTATTTTCTGGTTCTACTTCAGGGAAGAAAATAAATGGGCCGTTTTGTTAATGTGTGCAATGTTCGATTGCGGTCAGGGTTGTCGGGTCTGTTTTCAGGGTCTAGATACCTGTTCCATCTAGAACTGAGGACAGGACCTGGGTTTATTATTTGAATACTCTTGTTTTGAAAAAGGAATGCTTGCATACATGTTTTTTGTATTCCTTCATGCTTCAGTTAGCAACATAATTGCATGTGAAGTTCATAGCAATGTTTTGATAGGTTATTTATCTTCAACAATGATCAGCCTCTCCAGATTATGTTTTATAAATTGAACTTTTAAATAATTTATCTCAAAGTTGATCACCCGAGGGAACATTGGTGAACTGATAATGCAAGTGTGTGCGGCAGGATGAAGGGTGGAGCACGAGAGGGCAATAAGATGAACAGATCATGAAAGGAAGGAATTTTGAATCAGAAAGATGAACAGATTATGGAGAGGGAATTTTGAATCAGATCGCAGGGCTGCCAGCACATCAGAGGAGCAGCTAATTAGTCGAATCATCACCGCTCAGTGTTTCCTAAATCCTTAATTTCATTAAGAAGTTGCCTGTTAATAAGATGCTGTTTGATTTTCAAATTAAATCAAGGTTGAAAGCAAAACAAGAAATGACTAGACATTTTAAGAGCACTTTATACACTGACATACATTAAACACAGTGTTCAGAGTACAATATTAAACCTTTAAATCTCAATTTTAATTGTTGTGCCCTCATGAAAGAACCTGCACCAGCAAAACAACTGGAAGGAAAATGGTGAAAGTGGAACCAAAACAAGCCATATAACAACTTTTTCATCTGTAAGCTGAGGGTGTGGAGTCTGCCCCTGTTAAATCAACTAGGATCTTAACACAATCTTATTGTAATTGATCATTCTGCACAGAACACATTCTTGAAGCTGGGTGTTAGAAAGCACAGCGTAAGGGTACATCAGAAGTGCAGATGGAAATTTTAAGTGACAAATGTGTTGACAAAAGTTTGGAAGTGATTGAAAATCTTAATGAAGTGTTAAGAACGTAACTGTTCTTTGAAATCACATGTTCTAAACCCCACTCTTGCTCTTACACTGCATTCTCAACATTCTCTAACAGCTCCATAAAAAATGGACCATCAAAACAAAATTAAAGAATTATGAAGTTCAGCCCTCAGAATGTGAACCAAGCACACGTTGGGTATGATGAAACACAATGATGTCTTTCCTGGACGCAGTCAGCACACTGAATTTATTTAGGATATATATATTTTTTCTTTGTTGGCTGCTGTTGTTTATTTTAGAAGTGTCAGGAGCTGCAGTCCACAGGGTCGGAAAGAGTGGCCATTAACTGTTCCCAGCAAGCTATGTTTGTTTTTGTTTTCTTTTTAAACCCACTACACCCATTTGTGAACGGTGCTATATTTGTTGACAGTCCTTCATTGGTTTGTGAGGGAAAAATTGAATTAGGCCTTCCGACAGGCCGTTTTCAGCTTGCTGAATGAGTTGTTTATGCTTCCACTAACGGGTCAAACATTGTCTGGATACGGTGTACCATTCAGGAAGAGATAAGCGAGTGTTGCTAGAAGTGGGAGACAACTCATGTGGAGGAATGAGAAACATTAAGATGTTTGGGTTGGAGAGCAGGAAACGTCAAGGTCGGTTCCCAGAGAATGAGTTTGATTATTGTGCTGTATAAATTATAATAGAACCATGGAAAGTTCATACTGGGTGATGGGTGAGAGTTGCCCCATCCTAATGTATGCAAGAAATGTGTATGTTGGGAGGGTAAAACGTGTGTCTGGACCCATCAATAAAGGAGGAGTTTCAACCATGACCAATGGGTGAAACTCCAAAGGGCGATGGTCACCTCGAATGTAAAAGATATATACTGTTGTATTTCATTGATCTCGTTGGAGATACTCTGACATTCTTCATGCGAGAGTGTCAGTAATAAAACATGATTTGAAAATTGAGAACACAGTCTCACTTCCTTTGAATAGTAGAATTTCCACGACAATTCTTGGCGACCCAGATGGGACGGTAACGTCCGCCGCTGATCAACCGCAGTGACTCAAGGGTTAACCGTGCATGGGGACCATCAAAGGATCGGTCCAGGGAGCTCTACACTCTCTACTACCGTAGGAGGATTTGTGAGACCCACCTGACAGCCTGCGGAGGGTTTGTGGTGGCTAACACCATTCCGAACAAAAATAAATAAGGGTGAGACTGTGTTCATTAATTAGAGTATTTTTTTTCCTTTTTTAATAATAAAAAATTATAAAAATAGAAAAAAATTATAAAAATAAAAAAGTAAAAAAACTGTTTGGAAAGGAAGGTAAGCAGTACACGAGCCTTGTTCGTGGAACTGTTTTCCTAAAACCGTGAAGGGGGGAAATAGTGAGCGTGGAACTTTTTAGTGGCGAGGCTTGGAGCCTGATGATGCCCTAATTAGTGTTAGGTTGGAGCCTAACGGGCCGAAAACGGCACACGTGAGGAACTGTTTTTCTAAGAAGTGGTTAGGTGAGGAGCCTAAAGTGCGAGGGTTGCACGTGGAACTTTTTAGTGGCGAGGGTTGGAGCCTGATGATGCCCTAATTAGTGTTAGGTTGGAGACTAACGGGCCGAAAACGGCACACGCGTGGAACTTTTTAAGGGGGGCTTTGAGCCTGTGACCTTAAGTAAGTAAGTAAGTAAGTAAGTAAGTATTTATTTGTATAGCGCCCTTCATAGCACGAATGCACAGAGTGCTTCACAGCAGTAAAAAATACAATTAAAACACAAATCAGCAGTACTCAGATAAAAAGTGTTAGGTGAGAACCTAACGTGCCTACTAGCGCTAGGGGTTACCCATAGAACTGTTATTTCAAGCAAGCTTTTGAATTTGCCCAAAAATACAATTTGGCAAGAAATTGCATACACATCTCACCAGAAGCTTCAGGTTCTTAAAGCTTGCCATATTTAAATAATATATACATTTTCTTTGACTTTCTTATTTATTGTGGCAGTTTAATTAGATATTAGCTGTTATGAGCACTGCTAAATCTGCCTTAAGTAATATTGATAAATACAACCATGTTTGTTTGTCCTCTTGGCTGAAGTATTGTCAGCGTGATACACTTTTTAGTTCTCAGAAACACTTCTCCTACGAGCCCTTGGTGAAGCCGGTGGCGGTGTGGTTTTTCTCACCGTGTTGCGAAGCCAAATGTCTTGCTTATCCCTGGTTTTCTGTTCGCCTTCCTTCCCCTTCTCCAGACTCAGGGCACACAAACAGACACCCACTTCCTTTTGGCTCAGCTCTCTGTTAGGAGGTGAGAGAGACTTGTACAAGGCTCTTTGTTATTCTAACCGTCTTGTCCTCCCACCCTCCTCTCTGCAGGACTGTGTGTGAGATGTCTGGGCAGCGGTCAGCAGTGGAGAGGGTAATGAGGTGCAAGTTCTTGTTGCATTTAGATGGGTCTCTTGCTTTCTCTTCCTGTTCTTCAGACTGCAGAATATTGCCTTTATGGAGAGAACTTTTCTCCTCCTGCCCTGTGTTTGGTATCCTCTCTGCCACTCTTTTTAATTTAAATGAAATGAAATACCTTCTCTGTCTCTCTGATATTTCCAGCTAAATACCTTTTCCTCCAGTCTCTCTCTCTCTCTCTCTGCCCCTCTCCTTCCTTCCTCCACTATGATTAAGTTGCGTCCTTTGCCCTCTCAGAATGCCTGTTCAAACGGACAGGACACAACTCTTGGGGGGTCAGGGCAGAGTGGGAGTGGGAGTGGGGGTGGGGGGGTGGTGGGAGGGGCGATCTGCTGAAAATGGCATGGGAGTTTAGGGACGGGCTGAGATCTTTCACAGAGCATCCAGATTGAGAAAAGCAAGGTCCAGAAAGGACTGATGGGTGGATGGATAGTGGATTTCCTTTCATGATGAAAAACAAAGTACCCATAATGGTGGTTATAAAGAGGGAGGGAGGAATAAAGGGGGACAAGAGGGGGAGGGTTTGCCAAACTGATAAGAAAGCAGTTTGAGTTCAGATTCCAGGCCAAAATTTGTTTGTCTGATTTATTTTCTCTCTTCTCCTGAACTGGTCTTATTTATTTACTTACTCCTTCTATGGGCATTGCTGACTTATCAGATACTACTTTGTCTAGAGGCAGAAAGATAATTTTAGAAGTGGAGGGACATCAGAGTGAGAAGGTGGAAGGGGGGATAAACCTTGGTTTGTACTCTTTCCACTTGTGTGAAAAGATTTCTTCTTTAAAATGCTAGCAGTAACTCCATTGGTCTTGTAGGGCAGTTCACAGAACTAGTGCCATGAAAAGGTATTTGCCTCCTCCCAATTTCCTCTATTTTTCCTCTAAGCGTTTGGTTGCAGTTGTTGCTGATAAAGGTGGCACAACCAAGTTCAGGGGGGCAATTACTTTTTCACATGGGTGATATGGGTGTTGGACAACTTTTTTCCTTCAATAAATGAAATGATAATTTAAAAACTGTATTTTGTGTTTACTCAGGTTCTCCTTGTCTTATATTACATTTTGTATGAAGATCTGAAACAATTCAGTGTGACAAATATGCAAACATAGAGGAAATCAAATAGAGGAGGGGGGCAAATACTTTTCAAGGCACTGTATACATACATTACCTGTGATTTGGCTTGGCATCTTCAATGTTTATTTCAATTGTTTAAGTCCAATGAGGGATGATAATTGCTTTGTTGAACACCTTTTCTGGATATCAAAAAGCTCTGAATTTGTCCCCAATCCCTGTTCATTGTGCTCCACCAGAAGCAGAGGGCTTCCAACAGCAAATTAAAAATAAGCATTCAATAATGCAATGCAAAAATGTAATGTAATGCAAAAAATGCTCATTCTCTGTAGATGTGCATTTACCTCTATGCTGGGGAGAAGCAGGAGATACAAATTTGATTGAATCCTTTAGAAAGATGCTTGGCTGATTTATGTATTTATTTCTTATTATGTATTATTGATTGGATGTCCTTTGTTTCTTTTCATATTTGTTTTCTCCTCTGCATGTGTCTGGCCACTGCTTTCTGTCTTTTTCCCTCCCTCCCTCCCCTCTGTGCCTAAACCGTCTTCACCTGCCCCCACTGTCTTTGTCCGTCGCAACCTCCGCTCTCTCTCCCCCACTGCCCTGTCAGCTACTGTTTTATCTTCCCTTCTCCCTACTGATGCCTTCTCTCATCTACCCTACTGTCCTCTCTGTCCTCCTCCTTTGATTCACCCCCACCCACTGGCTAACTGATTCCATTCAGGTTGACCGACTCAAACTGCGAGCAGCAGAAAGGAAAATCGATGACATTCGCAACTCCATCTCCCCATACTCTCCTTCACCTAACCCTCCCTCACCCATCTCGCTACCTAAACCTCTCACCCCTCTCATGACCTACTTGATCCTAACCAATCTAGGTTCAAGGCCACTCCATAGAGTGTGCTCTGCTTGCGGTGTCATGGTTTGAGTGCCTGTTTAGCCCCATGTGGGCGTACTCTTTTTCTATCCTTGTGAGTACGTTCCTGCTGATCTCCATAGCTAATTAGCAGATTGTTTTCAGGTGTTCTCTGCCTACTTAAGCTCGCTGCTTTCACTACTCTGTGCTTCAGTGTCTAATTCATTTGGCGTTGAAGCCGGTACGGTATCTGTCTTCGAGACTTACTTAGGAATACTTACTTAGAAAAACTTATTTAGAAATAAGTGAGCTGTGACGCTGAGACGCTGAGACGCTGAGACGCTGAGACGCTGAGATTGCTTCCTGTTTCCTGTTTCCTGTTTCCTGTTTGGTTGGAGGGCTGTGTTTGCGGTGGTCTGCGTATCTGGCATTTTACACTTGCCAAAATTATCGTAAATATATAACGTTAAACGGTATAAACGTTATATAAATATATTCGGCGTTCATCATCAGAAAGGTAAAGGGATAAAATATTTGCTCTTAAGTTAAACGTTTGTCGCCGTTAGGGGACAGAGAGGGAATTTTCCATTTTTTCCCACGTCTAGCTCGGAAAGCTTGTTAAAAAGTTACCGATTTGTACTACACCTAGCAGACGCGAGGTTTTTTGTGTGGTTTTTCGCCCTCTCAGGAGCAAATCCAAGAGTAAGGTAATATACTATAGCTTTTGTTGGCTTAAATTTAAATTTAATTGTTGTATTTTAAGCGCATAGCGTATAGCCGTTTCGGTTGGCTGCTACCAGCGCTAACTACTACACAAACAGGACCGAAAGTTTCTTTTAAATTCGTTTTTAAATTCGTTTTAAGTGTTGTCTTCCATTTAGACATTTCTGCACCTGAGTGTTAGGAACCGAGGTGTATAAAACAATTTTGTATCGACTTGGTGTCTCTGTTTGGGCAGAAATTCGTTCAGTGTAGGGAGAGCAGTAGGTATAGTCAGGGGTGAAAATGTGGCCTCCGGCAGTGCAGTGTGAGTGTTGCAGAATGATTACGTTTCTGGAAGAAGGCTTCCATGAGTGTTTCATTTGCGACAGATGCCAGCTTGTGAAGCATCTCGAGGGCAAGATTCTTGATCTCGAAGCCCAACTTGCTGGTCTCAACTGCACTGCAGAATCTGTAGAGTTCCAGGAACTAATTAGCACGCCCATTAGAGAGTTAGCCTGCACGCCAAAGCGGGGTAGGGGGGAGACTCTAGAGCAGGTATGGAGAGAGAGTTGGGTGAAGGTAGGGCGCCAGCGTAGAAAAGGGCGCGCACATGCAGGGGCGGCATCTCCAGAGATTGTGGTGTCCAACCGATTCCAGCCCTTGCAGGAAGAGGATCTGGCCCAGCCCTCTGTGAGCGGGAGGACTGTTGAGCCCCAGGGCACCCTGGCGGCCATGCCACCCAGGAAAAGGGAGTTAATTGTAGTGGGGGATTCAATTATTAGAGGTGTAGACAGTATAGTCTGTTCGCGGGAAAAGGAGTCTCGCATGGCATGTTGCCTGCCTGGTGCTCAGGTTGGAGATCTCCTGGAACACGCGGACAAGCTCATGGCCAGAGCAGGGGTGGATCCAGTGGTCATGGTCCATGTTGGAACCAATGACATAGGTAAGGGTAGGTTTGAGGTTCTGCAGGACAAATTCATAGAATTAGGAGCAAAGTTAAGGGGCAGAACCTCCACGGTGGTCTTCTCTGAAATTCTGCCAGTACCACGTGCTAGCAAAGGCAAGCAGAATTTTATATGGAGGTTTAACACGTGGCTACAAACCTGGTGCAGGAAAGAGGGGTATAGGTTTATGGGGCACTGGGACTCCTTTTGGAACAGGGGTGACCTGTACAAGCGGGACGGGTTACACTTGAACCGGAGGGGTACTGATGCATTGGGCCAGCGTATGCTTAGGGTAGCGGAGGAATATTTAAACTAGGGACTGGGGGGGCAGGGAGGGAAATTAGTACTAGTATTATGGATAGGGAGGTACAGACTGCCCAGATTGAAGATACCAGGGCGGAGTATACACAAAAATTTTCGGACTCCAGCTCCCCTGACCTGATTAGTGTGAGAATTAGTGCTAGACTGCCACTTACTGTCCGAAGAGAAAAATCTGCTCCAGGTCGCAGACCTACTGGGGTTTGTCTAAGCAATTTAGTAGATGTGCCTTTAGTTATCAATGTCCAGCCAAAACAAATCTCCTCCCCTGACGTACATGTCCAACAGATAAAATTAGCCCTCCTAAATGTCAGATCACTGAATAATAAAACTTTTTTAGTTAATGATCTGATCATAGAAAATAACTTAGATTGCATCTGTTTAGTTGAAACTTGGCTGAATAATGATACAGCCACAGCAATAATGATTGAGACCTGCCCACCAAATTATAGCTTTCATCAATTGCCCAGAAAAAACAGAAGAGGAGGAGGAGTTGCAGCTATTTTCTCTTCAAAACTTATGTTTAGAATCACTGAACTAGGTGAATTCATGTCAATGGAATACCTTGCCATTGAGCTCAAAACCGAATCAACAATATTAGTTACAATATACCGCACACCTAAATACTCACCAATATTCATACAGGATTACAAATTACACACCAGCTAGAACACTGAGATCATCAGATGCAGGTCTATTAGAGATCACCAGAAACTGTCATAAGAAGGTTGGTGATGCGGCCTTTGTCAACTACGCCCCAAAATTATGGAACACATTACCCATAAATATCAGGGAAGCCAACACACTAGACATTTTCAAAAGACAACTTAAAACCTATCTCTTTACCAAAGCTTTTGATTAACTCTGACTTGCACTACTAAATTGATCTTGCACTATATATTTTTTAATCTTCTCTGATTATGCATTCTGTGTAAAGCAGTTTGAACTGCAATTCTTGTATGAAAGGTGCTATATAAATAAAGTCTAAAAAAAAATAAAAAAATAAAAAAATATCTTACTTAGAAAAACTATTGAGAAATACTTATTTAGGAAAGTCGTATTTCTCTCTAACTTTCTCGCCACTTCTACGGAAGTCTAGTTTTCTCCTTATTTTGTTTGGTCTGTGTTTCGGGGTTACTTACCGACATACCCAGGGCACTTATTTTCGTTGTTTCGTTTCCTAAACTGCGTCTTAGGCTTCTGGGTTTTATTCCAGCTTTGTTTTCTTTTCGCTTGTTGCGACAAGTTATTTCATTTCCCTTTTTTCCTCCGCGTGTGGTGTTGGGCTACACGTCAGTAATTTCAGTTTTTACTATCGTTCGGTTCCGTTCGCGGACCGCTTTTATTTCGCCCTTTCTAATTGGGGTAGTTATTATTTCGTTGTACGTTGGGAGTTTGACTTTATTTTCTGTAACTAATTCTCGTGGGTTAACGCCCCTCGCTCCCTATTGGGTTTTAGTGTCATCCTTATTATTCACTATTGGTCGCGCTTGGGCCTCACCCCTACCAGCCCTCACAGTACACTGAAGCCATTATGCAGGCACCAGCGACCACCCAGGTTTTAGACCAGGTATTGGCTACACAACAGGCAGCCTTAACATCTCATGCGGAAGGCATTCACGTCCTCCAGATTCAACAACAGGCTGTTTTAGAACAACAGGGGGAAATGGTTGCTCAGTTGCGTAGCCAGGGTGAGGGTCTACGTGAATTAGCAGACAATCTCCGTCGTATGACGTTAAGTGCACAATCACCAGTCCTTATTAATCCTCCTCCTCCTCAACTTGATCCTCTCACCATTAAAGAGCCCAAGCTCCAATTGCCCCTCAGGTATGATGGGGAGTCTGGAAAATGTAGGGGTTCCTCTCCCAGTGTTTAATTTTTTTAAGGCACAGCCCTCACGCTTTTCCACACATGATTCCCGGGTGGCATTTATTCTCTCTCTGCTAACTGGGACTGCTCTCGCTTGGGCCGACCCTCTGATTAGGTCTAAATCCGCCATGATGAATAATGCGGATCAACTTATGAAAGAGATGGCATTGGTGTTTGACCATGATATTTCCGGTCAGGAGGCAGCCATGAGGCTAACCCGTCTTCGCCAGGGTACTGATACAGTGGCTGGGTTCTCTATAACATTTCGATCACTGGCAGGGGAGACAGGGTGGCCAGAGGGTCCTTTGTCCACACTGTTCCTCAACGCACTGTCTGACCCGGTTAAAGACGCCCTGTCTGTGCTTGAACCTCCTACCTCTTTTGATGCTCTGGTTTCCACTGCTATCCGTATAGATAACCATATCAGAGAGAGGGAGAGAGAGCGAGGTCAGAGGAAGGACCGCTCGGAGCGCTTTCACGTTCCAACCCCTCCTCCACCCGCTCGTTCTCTCATAGAGAGGAACCCATGCAGGTGGACAGCTCGACACTGCATGAGTCTCCACGGGGCACGACTCGTGACGAAAGCTGTCGCTACTGTAAACACTGGGGGCACAGTAGGGACAACTGCCCAAGGTTGTCGGGAAACCGCACGTCTCGCTAGCTGGACGGAAGCCACTAGCGAGACCCACCACCACAGGCTTCCGAACCCTCTTACCTGTCCGTTTATTATGGGGCCAGCACTCCATTACAGTGGACGCATTCCTTGACTCCGGAGCTGTTGAGTGTTTCGCGGACGCTCAGTGGGCTAGGAGAATGAGTTTACCCATTCACTCATTATCCCGTTCCCGTTTTATTACGGGCCTCGATGGTCGTCCATTAGGTACAGGGGTGGTTAAAGAGACCACTGGTCAAATTGATATGCAGGTGTCTCACCAGGGGCACTGGGAACGCATTAGGTTCTTTTAGTAGACTCCCCTGCCTTCCCTCTCGTTTTAGGCCATTCATGGTTAGTCCGACACACGCCGCAGGTTAATTGGGGTAATGGTCATAACACCATTCTGCGGTGGGGTCCTCAGTGTTCGTCTCATTGTCTATTGACATCACCACCCTTTTCAAGTAGTAGGGGTGTATCACAGAGACCGAATCTGACAGCGATGAGGGTGAGGAGGAATATCCTACGGATTTAGGAGGATCATGGAGAGGACAGGAGAGTTTATCCTGGGACTCTGTGGCGGATGGGGACAACCTCTGGGATGAGACCTCCATAGAGGGGTTTTCGGAGCCAGAGGACTTTGGTGACGAGTTCTCTATAAATGCAGCTGCGGGTTTAGTAGGGTCACTCGATTTCCCTTACCCACTAACGTGCCGGCCAAATACGCTGACTTAGCCGAAGTTTTCAGCAAGCAGCGGGCCATTACCTTGCCGCCCCATCGTTCCTATGATTGTGCGATCGACCTGTACCCGGGCACTATCCCACCTAGGGGTTCACTCTACTCCCTATCGGCCCCCGAGAGCACCGCCATGAAGGAGTATATTGAGGAGGCATTGGCTAACGGGCTCATTAGGCCCTCGACTTCTCCGGCTGGTGCGGGTTTTTTCTTTGTCCAAAAGAAGGATGGGGGATTAAGGCCCTGCATTGATTATAGAGGTCTTAATACCATCACTGTTAAAAACCGCTACCCCCTACCTCTTATGAACTCTGCATTTGAACGTCTCCAGGGAGCTAAGGTGTTTTCCAAACTCGACCTTCGTAACGCCTATAATTTAGTGCGTATGCGTAAGGGAGATGAATGGAAAACAGCCTTTAATACTCATAGTGGGCACTATGAGTACTTAGTGATGCCATTTGGGCTCACTAATGCCCCCTCGGTGTTTCAGGCGTTCGTCAATGACGTGCTCAGAGAGATGTTAGAGAGATTTGTCTTTGTCTACCTAGATGATATTCTGATTTTTTCTAACAGCTTGACTGAGCACGTTACACACGTTCGGCAGGTTTTAAAGGCTCTGCTCAGGGCACAATTGTTCGTCAAGGCAGAGAAGTGCGTTTTTCATGCCCCCGTAGTGTCATTTTTAGGGTTCATTGTGGCTGAGGGGAAGGTCCAAATGGACCCAGAAAAGGTCTCGGCGGTTACGCACTGGCCCACCCCGCGGTCCATTAAGGACATTCAGCGGTTTTTAGGGTTCGCTAACTTTTATCGGTGATTTATTCGCAATTTTAGTACGCTCGCTGCCCCCATCACTGCATTGACCAAAAAGACTGCATCCTCGCGGTTCCAGTGGAATCCACGAGCGGAGGCCGCTTTTGCGGAACTTAAGAGACGGTTTAGCTCTGAGCCCATCTTGGTTACTCCCAACCCGTCCCTCCCATTTGTGGTAGAGGTTGATGCTTCTGAGGTGGGGGTAGGAGCTATTTTGTCTCAACACGCACCCCAGGATCAGAAGCTCCATCCGTGTGCCTATTTCTCTCGGGCCCTGACACCGGCAGAGAGGAATTATGATATAGGAGACCGGGAACTCCTAGCAGTTAAATTAGCGTTAGAGGAATGGCGTCATTGGTTGGAGGGGGCCGAACACCCTTTCACCATCTGGACGGATCACAAGAATCTCCAGTACATCCAGACGGCTAAAAGGCGCATTCGCGGCAGGCCCGTTGGGCTCTGTTCTTCACCCGTTTTAATTTTTTATTAACATACCGTCCTGGGTCGAAGAACGTTAAGCCTGATGCTCTCTCGGATTTTCGACCGTTCCGACGACGATCGCCCACCGGAACCCATCATTCCTGCAGGCCGGATCATGGCCCCTGTCATGTGGCAGATCGAGGGTGTTGTGCGTAAGGCCCAACGATTGGAGCCAGATCCGGGGGGTGGTTCTCCTGGTCGTCTTTTTGTTCCGGCTAGAGTCAGATCTCAGGTCCTCCAGTGGGGACATGCTTCGCGTCTCACGGGTCATCCAGGGGTCCACAGGACTAAAGACTTTGTGGCGAGGCGCTTTTGGTGGCCTGGGATAGAGAGCGATGTTCGGGAGTTTGTTGCCGCTTGTCCAGTTTGTGCTCGGAGTAAGGGTTCCCACCTTCCACCTTCGGGACTCTTACGTCCTCTCCCCATTCCCAGTCGGCCATGGAGTCACATTGCCTTAGACTTCATCACCGGGCTGCCACTTTCAGAAGGCAATACGGCCATTTTAGTGGTTGTTGACCGCTTTTCTAAGGCAGGCCATTTTATCCCCCTGCCTAAACTGCCCTCGGCGCCGGAGACTGCACGGCTTATCATAAACCACGTTTTCCGACTGCATGGTTTACCCATGGACGTGGTATCGGATCGAGGTCCTCAGTTTATCGCCCGCTTCTGGAGATCATTTTGTTCCCAGCTTGGTGCCTCTGTCAGTCTCTCCTCGGGCTTCCACCCGGAAACTAACGGACAGACAGAGCGCACTAACCAGACGCTGGAGAATACTCTCCGCTGCCTGGCCAGTGCTAACCCCACTTCATGGAGTCAGTACCTCCCCTGGGCCGAGTATGCCCATAACACCTTGCGCAACGCCTCCACAGGCCTTTCGCCATTTGAGGCCCAAGTAGGGTATCAGCCTCCACTCTTCCCTGACCTAGAGGAGAATATTGGTGTCCCTTCTGCGGGCCGGTTTGTTCAGCGGTGTCGGTCTACTTGGAAGCGAGTCCGGTCAGCATTACTGCGGGCGTCCTCGACCCAGAAGAGACTGGCTGACAGGCACCGTCGGGCCACGCCATCCTACCGGGTAGGACAGCGGGTATGGCTGTCCACTCGGGATCTGCCTTTGCGAGTCGAATCTCGTAAACTGGCACCCCGCTACGTCGGCCCGTTTAAGATCACCCGCAAAATTAACCCCGTCACAGTGCGGTTGCAATTGCCGCCAGCTATGAAAATTCACCCTACCTTCCACATCTCCCGTATCAAGCCACTTCTCATTAGCGCTTTGGCTCCCGCTGATGCCCCGCCACCCCCCCCTCGGTTCGTCGGTGGGGGACTGGTGTATACAGTTCGCCAGATTCTGGCTGAAAGACGGGTGGGTAGGGGTAGACAATTTCTCATCGATTGGGAGGGCTATGGGCCTGAGGAGCGCTCATGGGTCCCTGCTAGGAACATTTGCGATCCTGAATTAATCCGGGACTCTGTCATGGTTTGAGTGCCTGTTTAGCCCCGTGTGGGCGTACTTTTTCTATCCTTGTGAGTACGTTCCTGCTGATCTCCATAGCTAATTAGCGGATTGTTTTCAGGTGTTCTCTGCCTACTTAAGCTCGCTGCTTTCACTACTCTGTGCTTCAGTGTCTAATTCATTTGGCGTTGAAGCCGGTACGGTATCTGTCTTTCGAAAGACTTACTTAGAAAAACTTACTTAGAAAAACTTATTTAGAAATATCTTACTTAGAAAAACTATTGAGAAATACTTATTTAGGAAAGTCGAGTATTTCTCTCTAACTTAACTTTCTCGCCACTTCTACGGAAGTCTAGTTTTCTCCTTATTTTGTTTGGTCTGTGTTTCGGGGTTACTTTCCGACAGACCCAGGGCACTTATTTTCGTTGTTTCGTTTCCTAAACTGCGTCTTAGGCTTCTGGGTTTTATTCCAGCTTTGTTTTCTTTTTCGCTTGTTGCGACAAGTTATTTCATTTCCTTTTTTTTGTGGTGTTGGGCTACACGTCAGTAATTTCAGTTTTTACTATCGTTCGGTTCCGTTCGCGGACCGCTTTTATTTCGCCCTTTCTAATTGGGGTAGTTATTATTTCGTTGTACGCTGGGAGTTTGACTTTATTTTCTGTAACTAATTCTCGTGGGTTAACGCCCCTCGCTCCCTATTGGGTTTTAGTGTCATCCTTATTATTCACTATTGGTCGCGCTTGGGCCTCACCCCTACCAGCCCTCACAGTACACTGAAGCCATTATGCAGGCACCAGCGACCACCCAGGTTTTAGACCAGGTATTGGCTACACAACAGGCAGCCTTAACATCTCATGCGGAAGGCATTCACGTCCTCCAGATTCAACAACAGGCTGTTTTAGAACAACAGGGGGAAATGGTTGCTCAGTTGCGTAGCCAGGGTGAGGGTCTGCGTGAATTAGCAGACAATCTCCGTCGTATGACGTTAAGTGCACAATCACCAGTCCTTATTAATCCTCCTCCTCCTCAACTTGATCCTCTCACCATTAAAGAGCCCAAGCTCCAATTGCCCCTCAGGTATGATGGGGAGTCTGGAAAATGTAGGGGGTTCCTCTCCCAGTGTTTAATTTTTTTTAAGGCACAGCCCTCACGCTTTTCCACACATGATTCCCGGGTGGCATTTATTCTCTCTCTGCTAACTGGGACTGCTCTCGCTTGGGCCGACCCTCTGATTAGGTCTAAATCCGCCATGATGAATAATGCGGATCAACTTATGAAAGAGATGGCATTGGTGTTTGACCATGATATCTCCGGTCAGGAGGCAGCCATGAGGCTAACCCGTCTTCGCCAGGGTACTGATACAGTGGCTGGGTTCTCTATAACATTTCGATCACTGGCAGGGGAGACAGGGTGGCCAGAGGGTCCTTTGTCCACACTGTTCCTCAACGCACTGTCTGACCCGGTTAAAGACGCCCTGTCTGTGCTCGAACCTCCTACCTCTTTTGATGCTCTGGTTTCCACTGCTATCCGTATAGATAACCGTATCAGAGAGAGGGAGAGAGAGCGAGGTCAGAGGAAGGACCGCTCGGAGCGCTTTCACGTTCCGACCCCCTCCTCCACCCGCTCGTTCTCTCATAGAGAGGAACCCATGCAGGTGGACAGCTCGACACTGCGTGAGTCTCCACGGGGCACGACCCGTGACGAAAGCTGTCGCTACTGTAAACGCTGGGGGCACAGTAGGGACAACTGCCCAAGGTTGTCGGGAAACCGCACGTCTCGCTAGCTGGACGGAAGCCACTAGCGAGACCCACCACCACAGGCTTCCGAACCCTCTTACCTGTCCGTTTATTATGGGGCCAGCACTCCATTACAGTGGACGCATTCCTTGACTCCGGAGCTGTTGAGTGTTTCGCGGACGCTCAGTGGGCTAGGAGAATGAGTTTACCCATTCACTCATTATCCCGTTCCCGTTTTATTACGGGCCTCGATGGTCGTCCATTAGGTACAGGGGTGGTTAAAGAGACCACTGGTCAAATTGATATGCAGGTGTCTCACCAGGGGCACTGGGAACGCATTAGGTTCTTTTTAGTAGACTCCCCTGCCTTCCCTCTCGTTTTAGGCCATTCATGGTTAGTCCGACACACGCCGCAGGTTAATTGGGGTAATGGTCATAACACCATTCTGCGGTGGGGTCCTCAGTGTTCGTCTCATTGTCTATTGACATCACCACCCTTTTCAAGTAGTAGGGGGTGTATCACAGAGACCGAATCTGACAGCGATGAGGGTGAGGAGGAATATCCTACGGATTTAGGAGGATCATGGAGAGGACAGGAGAGTTTATCCTGGGACTCTGTGGCGGATGGGGACAACCTCTGGGATGAGACCTCCATAGAGGGGTTTTCGGAGCCAGAGGACTTTGGTGACGAGTTCTCTATAAATGCAGCTGCGGGTTTAGTAGGGTCACTCGATTTCCCCTTACCCACTAACGTGCCGGCCAAATACGCTGACTTAGCCGAAGTTTTCAGCAAGCAGCGGGCCATTACCTTGCCGCCCCATCGTTCCTATGATTGTGCGATCGACCTGTACCCGGGCACTATCCCACCTAGGGGTTCACTCTACTCCCTATCGGCCCCCGAGAGCACCGCCATGAAGGAGTATATTGAGGAGGCATTGGCTAACGGGCTCATTAGGCCCTCGACTTCTCCGGCTGGTGCGGGTTTTTTCTTTGTCCAAAAGAAGGATGGGGGATTAAGGCCCTGCATTGATTATAGAGGTCTTAATACCATCACTGTTAAAAACCGCTACCCCCTACCTCTTATGAACTCTGCATTTGAACGTCTCCAGGGAGCTAAGGTGTTTTCCAAACTCGACCTTCGTAACGCCTATAATTTAGTGCGTATGCGTAAGGGAGATGAATGGAAAACAGCCTTTAATACTCATAGTGGGCACTATGAGTACTTAGTGATGCCATTTGGGCTCACTAATGCCCCCTCGGTGTTTCAGGCGTTCGTCAATGACGTGCTCAGAGAGATGTTAGAGAAATTTGTCTTTGTCTACCTAGATGATATTCTGATTTTTTTCTAACAGCTTGACTGAGCACGTTACACACGTTCGGCAGGTTTTAAAGGCTCTGCTCAGGGCACAATTGTTCGTCAAGGCAGAGAAGTGCGTTTTTCATGCCCCCGTAGTGTCATTTTTAGGGTTCATTGTGGCTGAGGGGAAGGTCCAAATGGACCCAGAAAAGGTCTCGGCGGTTACGCACTGGCCCACCCCGCGGTCCATTAAGGACATTCAGCGGTTTTTAGGGTTCGCTAACTTTTATCGGCGATTTATTCGCAATTTTAGTACGCTCGCTGCCCCCATCACTGCATTGACCAAAAAGACTGCATCCTCGCGGTTCCAGTGGAATCCACGAGCGGAGGCCGCTTTTGCGGAACTTAAGAGACGGTTTAGCTCTGAGCCCATCTTGGTTACTCCCAACCCGTCCCTCCCATTTGTGGTAGAGGTTGATGCTTCTGAGGTGGGGGTAGGAGCTATTTTGTCTCAACACGCACCCCAGGATCAGAAGCTCCATCCGTGTGCCTATTTCTCTCGGGCCCTGACACCGGCAGAGAGGAATTATGATATAGGAGACCGGGAACTCCTAGCAGTTAAATTAGCGTTAGAGGAATGGCGTCATTGGTTGGAGGGGGCCGAACACCCTTTCACCATCTGGACGGATCACAAGAATCTCCAGTACATCCAGACGGCTAAAAGGCGCAATTCGCGGCAGGCCCGTTGGGCTCTGTTCTTCACCCGTTTTAATTTTTTATTAACATACCGTCCTGGGTCGAAGAACGTTAAGCCTGATGCGCTCTCTCGGATTTTCGACCGTTCGACGACGATCGCCCACCGGAACCCATCATTCCTGCAGGCCGGATCATGGCCCCTGTCATGTGGCAGATCGAGGGTGTTGTGCGTAAGGCCCAACGATTGGAGCCAGATCCGGGGGGTGGTTCTCCTGGTCGTCTTTTTGTTCCGGCTAGAGTCAGATCTCAGGTCCTCCAGTGGGGACATGCTTCGCGTCTCACGGGTCATCCAGGGGTCCACAGGACTAAAGACTTTGTGGCGAGGCGCTTTTGGTGGCCTGGGATAGAGAGCGATGTTCGGGAGTTTGTTGCCGCTTGTCCAGTTTGTGCTCGGAGTAAGGGTTCCCACCTTCCACCTTCGGGACTCTTACGTCCTCTCCCCATTCCCAGTCGGCCATGGAGTCACATTGCCTTAGACTTCATCACCGGCTGCCACTTTCAGAAGGCAATACGGCCATTTTAGTGGTTGTTGACCGCTTTTCTAAGGCAGGCCATTTTATCCCCCTGCCTAAACTGCCCTCGGCGCCGGAGACTGCACGGCTTATCATAAACCACGTTTTCCGACTGCATGGTTTACCCATGGACGTGGTATCGGATCGAGGTCCTCAGTTTATCGCCCGCTTCTGGAGATCATTTTGTTCCCAGCTTGGTGCCTCTGTCAGTCTCTCCTCGGGCTTCCACCCGGAAACTAACGGACAGACAGAGCGCACTAACCAGACGCTGGAGAATACTCTCCGCTGCCTGGCCAGTGCTAACCCCACTTCATGGAGTCAGTACCTCCCCTGGGCCGAGTATGCCCATAACACCTTGCGCAACGCCTCCACAGGCCTTTCGCCATTTGAGGCCCAAGTAGGGTATCAGCCTCCACTCTTCCCTGACCTAGAGGAGAATATTGGTGTCCCTTCTGCGGGCCGGTTTGTTCAGCGGTGTCGGTCTACTTGGAAGCGAGTCCGGTCAGCATTACTGCGGGCGTCCTCGACCCAGAAGAGACTGGCTGACAGGCACCGTCGGGCCACGCCATCCTACCGGGTAGGACAGCGGGTATGGCTGTCCACTCGGGATCTGCCTTTGCGAGTCGAATCTCGTAAACTGGCACCCCGCTACGTCGGCCCGTTTAAGATCACCCGCAAAATTAACCCCGTCACGGTGCGGTTGCAATTGCCGCCAGCTATGAAAATTCACCCTACCTTCCACATCTCCCGTATCAAGCCACTTCTCATTAGCGCTTTGGCTCCCGCTGATGCCCCGCCACCCCCCCCTCGGTTCGTCGGTGGGGGACTGGTGTATACAGTTCGCCAGATTCTGGCTGAAAGACGGGTGGGTAGGGGTAGACAATTTCTCATCGATTGGGAGGGCTATAGGCCTGAGGAGCGCTCATGGGTCCCTGCTAGGAACATTTGCGATCCTGAATTAATCCGGGACTTTCACAGGCGTAAGGCTGAAAGACCGTCTGGGGCCGCTCCTTAGTGGGGGGGTCCTGTCATGGTTTGAGTGCCTGTTTAGCCCCGTGTGGGCGTACTCTTTTTCTATCCTTGTGAGAACGTTCCTGCTGATCTCCATAGCTAATTAGCGGATTGTTTTCAGGTGTTCTCTGCCTACTTAAGCTCGCTGCTTTCACTACTCTGTGCTTCAGTGTCTAATTCATTTGGCGTTGAAGCCGGTACGGTATCTGTCTTCGAGACTTACTTAGGAATACTTACTTAGAAAAACTTATTTAGAAATATCTTACTTAGAAAAACTATTGAGAAATACTTATTTAGGAAAGTCGTATTTCTCTCTAACTTTCTCGCCACTTCTACGGAAGTCTAGTTTTCTCCTTATTTTGTTTGGTCTGTGTTTCGGGGTTACTTACCGACATACCCAGGGCACTTATTTTCGTTGTTTCGTTTCCTAAACTGCGTCTTAGGCTTCTGGGTTTTATTCCAGCTTTGTTTTCTTTTCGCTTGTTGCGACAAGTTATTTCATTTCCCTTTTTTCCTCCGCGTGTGGTGTTGGGCTACACGTCAGTAATTTCAGTTTTTACTATCGTTCGGTTCCGTTCGCGGACTGCTTTTATTTCGCCCTTTCTAATTGGGGTAGTTATTATTTCGTTGTACGTTGGGAGTTTGACTTTATTTTCTGTAACTAATTCTCGTGGGTTAACGCCCCTCGCTCCCTATTGGGTTTTAGTGTCATCCTTATTATTCACTATTGGTCGCGCTTGGGCCTCACCCCTACCAGCCCTCACATGCGGTCACTGAGGCTCTTCAAATAAGTCCCAATCCCTTAGCTCTGTCCTCCTCCTCCTCGACCTGGGAATCTCTGGATCTGCACTGACATGGTTCAAGTCCTACCTGGCTGACCGGTCCTACCAGGTGGCCTGGAGAGGATCCCTCTCCTCTCCCTACATCCTCTCTACCGGAGTCCCGCAGGGCTCGGTGCTAGGCCCCGACCTATTCTTCCTGTACACCAAGTCACTTGGTTCTGCTATCTCTGCTCATGGTTTTTCTTATCACTGTTATGTCAACAACACTCAACTCTTTCTCTCCTTCTCTCCATCTGAGACCCAGGTCGGATCTCTGCATGCCTGGCTGACATCTCTGCCTGGATGTCCACCCACCACCTGAAGCTGAACCTGGGGAAGACTGAGCTGCCCTTCCTCCCAGCGAAGGGCCCCCCGATGACTAATGCTTCAATCACCGTGGAAGGCTCCATAGTGTCTCTGTCCCAGTCTGCTAGGAATCTTGGAGTGACCCTGGACGACCAGCTGTGCTTCTTGGGCCACATTGCAGCGATCACCCGGACCTGCCAATTCTCCCTCCGCAACATCTGGAGGATCTGACCGTTCCTCACCCAAGAGGCCACATAACTCCTGGTCCAGGCCCTGGTGATCTCACGTCTGGACTGCTGCAATTCCTTGCTGGCAGACCTACCGGCCTGTGCCATCAAGCCACTGAAACTAGTCCAGAATGCTGCCGCACACCTGGTGTTCAATCAACCAAAGTTGACCAAAGTTTACCAATGTCACCCTCTCTCTCCTCTCTCTCCTCCTCTCCTCTCTGCACTGGCTCCCCATCGCAACACGCATTAAATTCAAATCACTGGTGATTGCTTTTCAAGCAGCTAGAGGAACTGCTCCACCTTACCTCCAGACACTCATCACACCCTACACCCCAGCCAGACCTCTCCACTCCGCCTCCTCTGGAAAACTGACTGTCCTATCCCTCCGGGCGCCCGGCAGCCGCTCCTCGCGGTCTCACCTCTTCTCTGTCCTGACCCCTTCCGCAATCAGTCAGAACCGCGGAATCACTTGTCATCTTCCGCAAGAGACTCAAAACCCACCTTTTCAGACTCCACTACCACTGAATTCTGTACATCTACACAGTTGTCATCACCACTGCCTACTTGCTCAACACTTCTTGTATATGTATCCCTGCTTACTCCTCATTTAAGAAAAATTAAATAAAATCAATAAATTACTAACCTTTTCCTTCCCAGTGTTACAGGTATGGTATGCAGCTGCCTACAACGACGTCTATCGCTGTATTACTGCACTGATCTCTTGCGTGAACTTTGATTGTTCCTACCATGTATTAATGCACATCTTGTAAGTCGCTCTGGATAAGAACGTCTGCTAAATGCTTAAAATGTATGTCGTACAGGCTAAAATGTATTACTTTGTGTGGAATATTAAGGTTAATACATGTATGTATAATTGTCAACCTGGTCATGTTTGAAAAGAAAAAGGATAAACCCTGTTTCGAGGAATGTATTAATGAATTGCTATAAAGAACTGTATTTCCCATGGTTCTGAGGGGTAAAAGGTCAGAGAGAGGAAGAAGAGGATGGTAGGAGTGCTTTTGAAATGCAGACTGATATTATTGTGTGGATGTGTAATAGCATAGATAACGGGAAGTTTATAGAATTTACTTTAAATTCTTATATCATATTAGCTAGCGGAACTGCTAGCTGCTGTGTTTTCGAGTAAAACTACGATTATGTTAAGTTTGTTCAAGAGGACTGTCACTGCTAATGCATCGGACGCCATCGCCACTGTCTTTGCACCGTGACTGCCAGTGAGGACAGCGCGGTATCAATGTTCCTCATCAAGAACGCACTTTTCTTTTACCCCGGTGTTGGTAATGCATCAATCATCATTGTTGTCACCGTTTCGAACGTTTTTAGTTGTGCACAACTTTTATTTCGCAGAGATACGCAGAGATACGTGCGATTAGTTCCCGGAGTTACGGACTTGAGTCTTTAGCTCGGCGAGCTTAATCGCTCTCTTGTCGCGTCAGAGATCCCTCGGTACGAAACTCGCTGCGGGCAGAACCAACACCGTCACACACGCATACCAACTGGGTTAAAACACTCGCGTGGGTGAACTGTAATTGTGAATTGAGCTGCTACGCCATTCTCGCGCGTGGACTGACACTGACCCCTCGCTGGTGGAACTCAGGGTTGCCATTTGGCAGTTTTTCCGGCCAAATTCCAGAAATCTGGCCGTATAAAATTTTGTTTTATTTCACGGCCAAACAAATTTGGCCGTATTCTGGCCGTAAAAAAGAAATCTTGGCCGTGATTTTTTTTTCTGGCCTTTCTCATAATCAGATCGGAAATATAACTAGAAAACCACTGCAATAAGGTCATAGGTATGCACACACAGTTTGCACACCGTATACGTACGCACTTACGTACATATACATGTACATGATTTTACTACATGCACACTGTGCATACAGGATCTAGCCCAGGCACACACGCAGCGCAGGCCTTCGGCATTATAGTCTAGATGCAATGATAGCATACGCATAGGCTACTGAAGCGAGCGCGGCATGCATGGCACGGTGTTAACGTATGTTCGCGCGTAAGTTCACATCTAATGAAGAGTTGAAGACAGCGATCATGGCGGGCAAGTGGAAAGGGAAATATGACAGCGGTCGAAAGTACAGTAAATTGTGGGAAGACACGTATCCATGGCTGTCCAAGGCCAGTGATGGGAGTGAGAATGCATTCTGTAAACTTTGCAACGTTCAAATTGCTCCCAAATTGTCCAGAATTGGAGATCACGAGTTGTTTTAATGTTTTCGTCATTTTGTATTCAAGACTTTCGAGTTGTTTTAAAGTTTTAGACATGTTTTCATCGTGTCAGTGACAACAGACATAAGTGATTACAAGCTAGCTGACATGGGAGCAAGATGATTTTCAGTATTTCAGTTAACAAACACATGAATGTGAAACTGTTCAAGTGCTGGACAAATTGACTATATTTGTGAATTGGAGCATTGGACCCCTTCCTGTTGGTATTGACATGTGTGTCAGCTCGGTGAGTATAAATCCAAACTCTTTTCTTTTTTTCTAAATCTTACTTTTTTGTTATGTTAACTGTTTAATTAAAATTTAGAATTATCAATCAGTACTTTAAAAAAGTTGTAAAGATTTTTATTTTATTTCCTGCCGGCTTTGGGACACTGCACTGACATAACGCGCGCCCTCATTCGACTCAGTATGACTTGCGGTGACGTCATATGCCAGGCTCACGAGTACGAGTCCGCATGCGTATAGTCCTCCCCGCATGCGTTACACTTGCATTCGTATGAAGTAAAGTGTTAGACTCAAATCCAGAAACTCGCATGTCACTCAATTTCATGTCAAGCAGGCTTTATTAAACTTAGGAAAATGCGTGAGAGCATGAATTTTAGTATAAGGGTACACCTTCTTCTATTTCTACCCAAAACTACCCATATTAGCATAATTGACACATCAATCAATCAATCAATCAATCTTTATTTTTGTATAGCGCCATTTACAAACAGGTTGTCACACAGCGCTTCACAATTGACTCTGGGGCAGGTGAGCTCCGGGCAGGTGCCACGAAGCCGGGGAGAAAAGAGGAAAAGTGCAATGTGACTATGATAAATATCACACCGGATCAGGGGAAAGAGTAGAGTGATAACACTTTTGCACCAGCAGAAGTAATCTAGGGCAGCATAACTATTTAGGTGAGTGGCACAGGGAGCACGCAGCCATGAGGGCACTCAGAGACCATCCCACCACATCATCAGCAGTCCTGATAGGGGCGGATCATCACTTATGATTGGTGACAGTAAGGATAGCTCATTGCACCAGAAGGCTCTATTGCTACGCCCCCTCCACATCTGCACCTAATGACTATAAGAGAGACTAAAGAGATGTGTTTTTAACCTAGACTTGAAAATGTAGACTGTCTGACTCCTTCACAGAGATGGGTAGACTGTTCCACAGTAAAGGAGCTCTATAGGAGAAAGCTCTGCCACCTGCTGTATTTTTTGATATTCTAGGGACTACCAAGTTGCCTGCATCTTGTGAACGAAGCGAACGTGGGGGATTGTAGGGATGAAGTAGATCCGTCAAATAAGAGGGTGCAAGCCCATGCAACACCTTATAAATTAAGAGGAGTACCTTATAGTCTACATGATAATGTATAGGAAGCCAGTGAAGTGACGCTAACACAGGACTAATCAAATCAAATCAAATCAAGTTTATTTGTATAGTGCTTTTCACAATAGAATTGTCACAAAACGCTTAACAGAGGGGGAACCCAGGCCTAGACCCCCCCAAAAGCAAGCCTAACGGCAACAGTGGCAAGGAAAAACTCCCTAGGTAGGGAGAAACCTTGGGAGGAACCAGACTAAAAAGGGGGGGAGCCCATCCTCTTCTGGCCGGCACAGGGTATGTCCAAAAAAAGACCATGTCATGGTCAGTCCAAGGTGGCTCAGGGCTGAAAGACTGCCCCTCCTGAGTTAGGTAGTCAGCGGGGGGGGCTAAACCACACGGAGAGGGTCCAGATCCAGGAACTGGGGTTGGCGTGGGGGTGAGGGTTGATGGGGGCAGCTCACACTTCTCGCAGGATCTAGGTCAGAGGCCGAGGCAGAGAAGAGAACATGCAGTCAGAAAAAAAAAGCAGTGCTATAGCCAGTAGCATTATGTAAGAGCAGGGGAGCACAAGCATAGGAAATATACAGATAGCCCCAACAGGTGTAAGCTATGGCAGCATACCTATTAGGAGAGGGACAGAGAAAACACGCAGCCATGAGAGAGTTCCAAACAATCCACACCTGATCAAGGATAACCAGCATAACAGTGGTGGTAACACATTGAGGAGGTGACAGTATGGAAAGTTTCTCACTCCATAAGACACTAGGGCACGGCCTTCTCCATCTCTCCACCTAGACTATGTTTGGCAGTAGGCTAGGCTGAAAAGATATGTTTTTAATCTACACTTAAAAATTGAAACTGTGTCCGAATCCCTAACATGCCTTGGTAAACCGTTCCACAACAGAGGAGCTCTAAAAGAGAAGGCTCTACCACCAGCTGTGCTTTTCAAAATTCTAGGGAGTAATAGATGGCCGGCTTCTTGTGAACGAAGCAGTCGTGTCGGCTTATAGGGGGCAATCATTTCGGTCAGATATAAAGGTGCAAGTCCGTTTACTGCTTTAAAAGTTAGTAACAGTACTTTATAATCAGCCCGATATTTAATAGGAAGCCAATGTAGTGATGCTAATACTGGAGTAATGTGCTCATACTTTTTGGATCTAGTCAAAATACGTGCCGCTGTATTCTGTACTAGTTGAAGACTCTTTAGAGAGCTACTAGAGGAGCCGGATAATAAGGCATTACAATAGTCTAGCCTCGATGCAACAAAAGCATGCATCAAGGTTTTAGCATCCTCTAATGACAGAATGTGCCGAATTTTAGCTATGTTTCTTAGGTGAAAGAAAGCTACTCTGGAAGTGTTTTTAATATGAGTGTCAAATGTAAGGTCCTGATCAATAATAAAACCAAGGTTCTTAACCATAAGACTTGATGTAACTATGCAATCACCTGCATTTAACTGCAGATCCAACTTGTTCCTTAATTTTTTGGGGCCCAAAACCATCATCTCTGTTTTATCTGAATTTAAAAGCAGGAAATTTACTGTCATCCAGTTCTTTATATCAGAGATACAGGCCTCTAATTGAGTGAGTTTAAGTGTTTCACCTGGTTTCATTGATATGTACAGCTGTGCATAGCAATGGAAATTCACACCATGTTTAGGAATAACATTACCGAGTGGTAGCAAGTATAATGAGAACAGTAATGGTCCCAGCACTGAGCCTTGTGGAATACCACATTTAACCTGAGAGTAGTCAGAGAACTCTTGATCTAATTGCACAAATTGAAACCGGTCTAATAAGTATGATTTAAACCCTGAGAGTGCCCGTCCACGCAAACCAACCAGGTTTTCTAGCCTATGAAGGAGAATCTGGTGGTCAATAGTGTCAAAAGCAGCACTTATGTCAAGGAGCACTAGAATAGAAACACAACCAGTGTCCAATGCTAACAGTAAGTCATTTACAACTTTAATAAGTGCTGTCTCAGTGCTATGGTTTGGTCTAAAACCTGATTGTAGTGTTTCATACAGATTATTCGTTTTTAGGAAAGCAGTTCATTGTTGAGCTACAGATTTCTCTAAAATTTTTGACAAAAAGGGCAGATTTGAAATGGGCCTATAGTTCTTCAGATTAACAGGATCAAGATTTGGTTTCTTTAGAAGAGGCTTGATTACTTCCACTTTTAAAGACCTAGGTACGCAACCCAATAATAGGGATGTATTTATGATATCTAACATGGGCTGGCCTAGCACAGGCAAAAGCGCTTTAATAAGCTTTGTTGGTATGGGGTCTAACAGACATGTAGATGATTTGGAGGACATAACCAGTTTACTCAATTTGTCCAGATCCAAGGGAGTGAAAAACTCAAGGGTCTCTACGCAACCCTGCTCCTGATAGCCTTGTGCTATCTCGGCAGTTGGAGTGCTAGATATTGGAGTCATTTTCATTATTTGTTCTCTGATTGTCTCAATCTTATCTGGGGGCAGGGCCCGGCCTCTCAGCACAGCTTCAAAAATAAATAATGACGTGCATTGTCCAGCTCTCCTTGTCTTAACAGTTCTAGAAAGTTTCGCATAAAAATGTAGCAGTTCAGTCCTTCATCTTTCCCAGTCCAGGCTGGTGCGGTAGCAGACGCTGCTGTCTGGATCTGGAAGATCCAGAGTGAGAAAGGTGGGAGAAGCCACAGTGTACGCCCTTCATCTGCTTCTGGTCACTCTCCCCTTTTGTGATTATAAAACGAGAAACGGCTGTGGGATTGAAATATTGGATGCAGCCATCTCTAGAATCCAGGACCGGACAGCTCCCCGAATTCCTCTTGAAACATTTCCTTCCGGTGAGGCTGCTTCTTCTGAGATGTCCTATGTCCTGGAGGGCCGCCCACTCCCATGCCACACACGGTCTCTCCAAACTCTGTCCAGTACTGGGGGGAAAGCATAGATGCACTGGCAATCATGGGTGGGCAAATAGGTCTACCCCCAATGGGGGCCGTCCCGAAGAGAGAACCATTGCGGGCAACGAGTCAATTCACTGGATACAGAGGTCCACTTCCACTCTGCCAAACATGGTCCAGCTGCTGCCCACGACCAACCCAGTTACAATTTACCGTAATATATGGAATATATGTATATCTGGACCCAATGGGAATATCGTGCATATACATGTTATATCAGGGTGTCCGCGGATCCTTAAAAAGTATTAAAAAGTATTACATTTGTTTTTCAACAATAAAGGCCTTAATTGGTCTTAAAATGTCTTAAATCCATCTTTCAGAGGTCTTAAAAATGCCATAGACAGGAAAGATAAAAATTTGGATTTGTCATTTTATGTTTCATTGTGAAATCTGGGGGAAAAACGGGTAACGGGAGATAAAGTCGGAGATTTTTATTTACCGTTTTGTAGCGTCACGCAGACCGGAATGAGCGGAACCAACAGAGGTCCTTATGTTTGCGGGGAACTATTTCAGCAACGGAGTCGACTCTCGAGAGCACAATATTCAAGTTCAACAAGCTAAGTTAGCTAACTTAATTTAAGCATTTGCACTCGTTATGGGAAAGTGCAAATTTAATGAGAACTGGCTCGATAACCCAGTGTTTGCGCCATGGTTGGTCCCAGTCAAAGACGATCACGAGGCCCGCTGCAAACTCTGCAAAAAATATTTTAAACTCGGGACGATGGGGGTGAAAGCAGTCGAATCGCACATGCAGAGCGCCAACCATAAATCGGTTGATAAAACCCGCCTGCAAACGACTAGTATTTCGCATTTCTGTTCGGCCCCTGCCTCCACTTCAGCTGCGCCATCTCAGATAGGACTGCAACATCAACAACATCTGCACGAACAGAAGTCCGGACAACATTCGGCCCACGCCGCGCTTGAAGCTGAGGTACGGTGGGTTCTGAACACTGTCACGAAGCACCAGTCCTACAATGGCAATGACGGGGTAGGATAGGTATTCCGTGCTATGTTCCCTGACTCGGAAATCGCTAAGACATTCACATGTGGCAAAGAAAACGCCTACATAGCAAGGTTTGGATTGGCCGCTTATCTCCGAAATAATCTAATCGCGGATGTAAACAAGGACACGTTTGTGTTGATGTTCGATGAGAGCCTCAACCAAACCACGAAAAAAACAAAACAACTGGACCTTCATGTGCGCTACTGGGACAAAGATCAAGTTCGGTCCAGATACCTGGGTTCGCAGTTCATGGGGCATGGAACAGCTCGAGATCTACTGCACCATTTCAAAGTAAGTTGTGAGAAATTATCTAACGTTAGCTAAAATATTGGAGCACTATAAGCTTGTAAAAAGACAGTACATAAAGTGTTATAAATATGATCAGTGTATTATTAAGATGTTATATGCTTCATATATTATTCTCATTTAATCTTCAGGAATGTGCAGAGCAGATGGACATGCGAAAGCTCCTGTCAGTCGCAGTGGACGGCCCAAATGTGAACTTTAAGTTTCTGGAACTATTGCAGCAGGAGCAATCTGAGAGAATTGGAGAAGAGGGCCACAGAACTGAGATACATGCCCCCCAAGTGACTACACATATGGCAGTCTCAATGCTAGGCCCATCAGTGGTCCCTATGCAGTGGTCCATAAGGCAAAAGAAAATCTGAATCGCAATAGGCTGCTGTTTCATTTTTACAATAAAGAATAGAAGCAGGGAAGAGACCACAGCCAGTGGGGGCACCAAGACCAGTGAGGTCACATTACGCTTAATTTTTTTCCAGGGGCAGCAGGCCAGACACTGAATGTATTTGGATGTTTTAATTTATTATTTTCTATTTATGTTATTTATGTTTGTGTCACCCCTTTGTTTCATCCAATCCAGTTACCCCTTTATGTTTTAATAAACATCTTTGGACAAATTTGTCCCTAAACCTAAACTAATTGGTGTCGTTGCGTGATTTTTGCCATTTTGTTATCGTGAAATTGGTATTAAATTTCATTCTGAGTGGCATTAAAAAAGTATTAAAAAGCCTTAAATCTGACTTGGCTAAACCTGCAGATACCCTGTATATACACATGGCTGTCATGAAATCAGAATCAAGTATGAAAACAAAAGACATGTAACGCTGTAGGTTTATCAAAAGCTTTTATTAATAAGTCATAAATGTCACAAATTCACAAAGTGTTTAAGACATGTCTGGCTCAGTTTGGTGTGTGAATTCTCTAAACAGTGCAGTTTAAATTACCACAAAGAAGGGAAAATGTATATTGCAACAGGAAAAATATATATATTTTTTTTTTAAAGAAAAAGTTCAGAGAAGCTTCAACACCTTCCATCCCTTGTTTTTTAAAAACATTTAAAATTATAAAAGACAATTTCTCATGTAGGAAAATGTGTTTTCGGGTACAAAGACAGCCTTCGATTAGTTCATATCTACTGTAGCTCTGTGCTCTACCATCTACAGAGAAGGTGAAGTTATATTTATAGATATATCATTTATATATGGGGGACGGGGGGGACTAGGGGGAGGTAAGCACCAGGAAAACAACCCTCCCCAAAATCTCCCCTTCAAATATTACAAAGGAATAATAGAAACCCTTTAAAATGTCTGACATCCCTAATAAAAAAGGGGAGAACATTGATATCCAATAAATAGAAGAAAAAACAAAATGTATAAATAAAAAACACAATTTACAATTTAAAATCCAGAAGAGGAATTAATCCATAAATGAAACAAAAATGGGAGGTACAATGGACAAATTCACCAAACAAAATTAATATAACATGTGGAAAAGTGAAGAAAAGACCCGATGTGATCCTCAAAGGGTGTATCAGAATAAACCTACCCTCCAGCAGAAATAATGATATTTATGCAAAACAAGATTTACAACACACAAGATTCTCAAAGACGACTGAAACAAAGTCTTCTTAAAACCCGTATGTTTTGAAGCATTCCAAACAATTGTATTTTTATTCTTAATGCTTTAGAAAAATGTTCATATCTCTATTATTAGTATTTTCCATTATCTTATCTAAATACAAGTCACAAGGCCAATGTGGTATATCTAGGCTGATCTAGTATAAAAAAAATAAAAATAATAAATTAAAAAAATTAAACAGCACCCCACAAAAAATTCAAACATTTACAAAGTTCAGCATTTAACAAGGAAAAAAAATAAAAGAACATGCCATTGAGATCATAAACTCCCTCAGTCATTTGATCCTCCTGTCATTACCATAACAGCAAACACTGCCTTACATGGAGAGTGCCTCTTAGAGCCAATCAGCAGCTGGTAGACAGGGCAGATGACAGTTATTCTGAGTTTTATTGGCTGACGTGGTATTGTAAACAACATTTAGTAAACAGGTTTTCGATTGGCTGTTCAGCAAGTATTAGCAGTAGTAGTATAAAAAAAAAAAAGATTGCATTAAACAAAAAGAAAAACAACTTGTGTTCTCCCGGCAGGCAGGAGTTTTGGTTATGGCTGAGAGACGAGTCGTCCTCATCGTGAGCTGGGTGTTGGAGCCTAAAAAAGAAAGAAAATGACAGACAGCCTTTGTTTTATATCACACAATGTTTTCTTTCTTTGCTGAAATGATACTCGTCTATTTGTACACAACAAATGCCTCCAACACACCATTATGCATTTTTTTTTAAATAGCAACTTTTTATTCCCCATTTCTATCTCCAATAGTAAACGGAGTCTCCCATCACTACAATGTCCTCTCATTTGGTAGGACACATGACCACAATCATCCTCAAACACAAGTAGCCAGCCATCGATGGCTTTTCACTCTGCAATGTGAACCTGAAGCTGACTGAAGGCCGATCACAGGCCGCAGATCAACCGGAGTAGTCACTACCGCATGATTGAACAGGGAAATCCTGTGGACTGAAACGTCCCCTCTGTGACACTGGCCAGCTGTCCACAGGGCTCCTGGCCACAGTCAAACTGGATTTTATTGTGGGCCACGGTGGGGTGAATCACTACAACCCAGCTCAAAACACCACCCAACAATCCCACACATCGTCATTCTGAGATCATTTCAATTGCAAAAACTGAACACAATTAAGACATCAGTCAGCATTGGTTCTCCTCATCACTGATAATAAACCAGTCAATTGTTTAACAGATGAATTTAGAATATGGAGAGTTGGAGACCACCACCCTAAACAGTAATGATCAGTTTGTAGATGTTATTTTTGAATGCATGTTTGTTGTGTGTGTCCTCACCAGGGTGAAGCTGTCGAAGATGTTCATGAGCTCGTCCATGCGGTGCTGCTCCAACACCACCACCGCAGAGAGGCCGGGACTCCGCAGACGTGCACAGTCTTCGCAGTGAACCACGTACGTCTTCCTGCTTCCATTCTCACTCGTCACAAACAGCAGGTTAAACACCTCCACCTGAAGGGAGACCATGCCAACTTAACACAGCCCTGCATGCTTCTACAGTACAGGACTTTACATGACTGCCACATCTGTCTGAGGTGATATGAGTAGAGCAAATGTACCTTCACCACTGTCGTACAGGCTGGCAAATTGTGCCAAAGGTCTTTGTAATAGGCAGTTATCAGCTCTTTAGCCAAGTGATTGTTAGAAATGTACTAATTATGTTGTAGTGTGCAGAGAAGCCCAATGAGAAAGAGGGGTGAATTGACCCCCAAGTAGAGGAGGAACTCACATCACACTCGTTGCAGTAGTAAGCAGGCTCATCCTTCACACGGCTCTGGTACGAGATCTTCTTCCCAGCCGCCACTAGCTGGTCCCTCAGAATCTGAATGTGCTTGATGGACTGCAGGAGGCAGTGCCTGAGAACGTGTGTGAAAGAGAAACCACATCAACTGGGATATGGAACAGGGCAGAGACAAATGCACCCAAGCCCACGCATCACCCAGTTGGATTTCGATGTCACTCAAAATATTTTTTTTCTGTAGGAAGAGGTAGTAAGCACCTCTTAATCAAGGATGGTCCAACCAGTCACAGCCAAATTCTTGATATGTTGATAGTATGTTGTGATTAAAATGATCGGTGTTTGCTTGTCTATTCTCACACAACATACAGGCAAATCTCCCCAACCTAATTTCAGCTTGAAAGGGAATGAAGAGTTATGTACCTTATGACAGAATTTTACAGTACTTTTGAAAGTTGACAAATTTAACAGTTACACCACTCTGGAGAAGAGGATTTGCACTGTGCAATTAAGACATCAGTACCACAGATCTGTGCACCCCAGCTGCCCCTTAGCCATAATTAAAGTATGAATCTTAATAATCTGCTTAATAATTATATAACTATTTACAGACTATTATTTGAAATGTTTCAGATGTATTAGAGTCACTGTGATATATGGGAGGTTTTTAAAGGGAGGTATGTGGGAAATGTCTAAGAAAAAATGTATTGGAATCAGTTCAAGATGGGGGAGTAATATTTGGTGGGAATAAAGTCCTTGGCATCTGGCAACGCTGCACTTCTAACTCCCAAACCGAGGACTAAAGGCAGCAGCCTGATTCTCTTAACCACTGATGATGCAAATGGAACTCGTTTAACAGGTGGCTTCACCCATCCAGAAACAGATCATTTAGGGTGATGCATGTAAAACAGGTGATGAATTTCCAGGAGCAGGGTTGGAGAACCACGACAGAGCCAGACAAACAGACATGCTAAGACGCACGCACGCATAGAGACGGACAGTCCATACTCACTTGATCATCTTGTAGGTGTCTGGGTCGCTGACCTTGACGGTTCGAGCAACATTCCAGGACACATGGATCATGGGCACGATAGACTTGACCTTCTTAACCTCATTCCACTCAAAGCGCTCCAGAGCCAGCTGATACTGATAGGCTGCAGGGACACAGGAGACAATACTGGTCACCCCTGAAACTCATTGGTCTATGGTTCCCATCAATCCACTCGTATCATTCATTAGCCTAGCAGAAAACCAAAACGTGTGATGTCAGTCGCTGCTTCTTTTCACACCACGGTTTTACAAGTTAAGTTTGCACAGACACGAGTCGGAGGAAGACGCTTCATGTGCAGCTTTATACCGGAAATCTGTGGTTGCCCGATTGACCAGCGGGGGTCGCTGGTGTGTAATGAGACACGCCTGTCTGATGAATCGGGTGACCAGTTCGCTGGCATAAAACTGCACCCCAGCTCCCTGGGTGACGCTACCACAAATGCATGGCCTAATTAGCAGGGTCTGGATTCGATATCGGACTGAGGTTTCTTACACAGATCCATAATTTTCTGACGATATATATATATATATTTTTTTTTTTAGAAAGCCTACTTAATTGCTATGTTTGACTCACAGTTGAGTGGTCCCACGTTCCAGGCGATGTTGTTGCACCAGCCAACAGCCTGGACCCAGTGCACCGTCCCAGCATTGATCCACACCAGGTCCCCTGGTCTCTGGATGAAACGGTACACTGGGATGTTTGTCCGGTACAGATCCTCCAGAACTGGCCACCATGAGCCGGTCAGGTAGTCCACTCCATGTCTGTTGCAGAAGGAAGGAGAACATCAATGTTAATCAAACATAACATTTCAATTTGATACCATCCCATTTTCTGTTGAAAATTTGACCTTTGCGCAGATAAATATTTCAGTTCCCTTTCCCTCCACTTGCCACTCACTTCTCGCAGAAGTTGCTGATGGACTCCCAGTAGTTTTCATGCACAGCAAACCACTCACAGTCTCCTGGGCCAATGTTGATGTTCACAGAGCAGAAGTTATTGTTCTCCTGGTGCCCTGTGAGGACAAACATCTATATGAGGCAGTAGACATGCAGGTGACATTAGGCATGGAGAGCACACACACGAACACATACAGGGGGGGTGTTGCTCTGTGTTGCTCCAACTCTCACAGCTTTGAAACTTCAAACACTGAACACACACATGCGGGGGCACACACTCCTACACACACCTGGTGTCCGGCTGCCGGGGACCTTCATGTAGAGCTGCACCGTGTTCATGCCCAGAATGGTGTGGCCTACGTGACTTAGCATGTTCCCGCTGGACGACACGCGCATGAAGGCCGGCAGCTTCAGGAGCTCCTGCAGCTGGGGTTTCCACCTGACCGAGACACAGCGCAATAATCACTCCTGCCTTCGCAACACTCCACTTTCCACAGTCTACAGCCCACAGTTTAAGGCTCATTAGTATTATGAACATCTTCCATTACATCCTCAGTGGTACATTCAACTTTCTCCCAAACATCATACCACCCCTTGAGAAATAAATATATAGAACTTGCAACACCTCAGCTGACCAGCAGATGTCAGCAGAGCTACACCACTGGATCTGTGGAAAGTTCTGTAACACTGGAAAATTATTGAGTTCTGGGTGGAATGCACCCACAGCTCCCCCTCCTGTTTCCCAAACCCCGCTCAGCGCCCCTCTCCTGTCTCACCTCTTAGGGTCCGAGAGGTCAATGTTGGTGCCAAATTTTATGATCTTTCCCACTGGTTTCTGCTCCGTGCTGGGAGGGGGAGCACAATTGAAAGGAATAAAGTTGCAGAAAATATAGTACCATCTACAGCTTATTTATTCAGATTCAATGTTTCATTAAGCATTAAAAGAACCACAGATTAACACAGTAGAGCATTTACATTTAATTAAGTGCATCATTTCAACGTTATGTAACACATTGGAGGATGATGATGAATAATTAGTGGGGTGTTATAGGGAGGTAAATAATCTTCACCTGGTGTTGATGATGCTGGTGGCTGAGGGGCCATTAACTGGGGCCTCTGGGGCATCTTCCTTCTTACTCTCCTCCTCCTCTTCATCAACATCATCATCCTCTTCATCACTCCCCTTCTCTTCCTGTATTCAGAGTTGGGGGGGGGGCTTAGAAACGAAGACAGACGCACGCACGCACGCACGCACGCACTTATGGTAGATTCGGTTTGGTACGGGGGGCAGAGTGGGGTTGGGTCGGTTGGGTAAAGTGTGTTTTTACCTGAAGGCTCTCTTGGAAGCTGGAGGCCTGGTACTGGGCGTACTTGGCGATGGTGGTGTGGGAGCGGCTGCTCTCGCAGGGCCAGGTTTGGGCTGAGCCGCTGGGGTCCCAGTTCTCATCGGCCGGCTGCTGGACCTGTGTGCGCACCTCCACTGTATGCTCCCCATTCGCCTCCACCAGAGACTTCGTGGAGAACAGACCCAGGTCTGAAAGTGGGAGAGAGGCGTAGCAGTCGGAGTAATAAATACAAACACATGGCCAGACTACATCGCTGTGCAGAGTGATCTGATAATGGTGTAATGGTGTATTGGTGTGGGCCATGTAGTGTTAATGGTGTACTGTGGTAATGCTTTGTAGACGGGGTAATAGTGTGACAATACTGCATCAATGCAATGTGGAAAGGGTAGTACTGTGTTAATGGTGTTGACGTGTTGGTACTGTGTGTGTGTGTGTGTGTGTGTGTGTGTGTGTGTGTGTGTGGGGTGATGTGTGGGCACTGTGTGTGGTGACATGTTGGTACTGTGTGTGTGTGGTGACGTGTTGGTACTGTGGGTGTGTGTGTGTGTGTGTGGTGATATGTTGGTAGAGTGTGTGTGTGTGTGTGTGTGGTGACGTGTTGGTACTGTGTGTGTGGGTGTGTGTGTGTGTGTGTGTGGTGACATGTTGGTACGGTGATCGGATTGGGACACTCACTGAGGCGGAGGGACCCCGCAAGGCCTCGGATGACTGTAATGGGGTTTTTGGGGTCGGTGCAGAACTGCAGCAACACAGGGGAGAAGGCGTCCCTCTTACTCTCCAGCTGTGAGGAGAAAGACATGATCACCTCTGACATGACCACACGTCTGCTGTCGACTGTCCATCGTATCCCATATAACCCTACTGCCACTGACTGTACACACATTGAAATTATATCAGTATAATACATTTCATAGAAATACCTGTTACCACATTTATTCAGCATTTTTGCTATGGAAAGTAGGTAAAAATTGTCAGTACGTACAAAACATTAATATATTTATTTTCAGGACCAAGTATTGAACAAATGTGTCTGAGATACCACATATTGCCACAAGGGGACAGCATCAGCTAAATGAAACAACTACCACAACTCCCCTCCCCCTCTGACAACCTATTTGTTGTATACGCACATTCTTTTATTTGTACCCAAATAACGCCTCTTCTTATGACTTGTATTCCTTTATTACTTTCTGGAAATGTAAATTTATTGTGTGAAAATGCCTGAGACAAGCAGATCAGTAATAGCAGGGCTGGGCTGGCAGAGTAGTGTAATGGTTAGGGAACTGGGCTTGTAACTCAGAGGTTGCAGGTTCAATTCCCAGGTGGGGCACTGCTGTTGTACCCTTGAGCAAGGTACTTAACCTGAATTGCTTCAGTAAAATATCCAGCTGTATAAAAGAGTATAGAAATGTAAACTCTGTAAGTCGCTCTGGATAAGAGCGTCTTCTAAATGCCTAAAATGTAAATGTAAATGTAAAAGTACTTTAACTAGAATTACGTTGTCTGTAGGTGTAGGTCTGTGAGACCCACGTGATTGACAGGTTGTGGAGTGTAGGTCTGTGAGACCCATGTGATTGACAGGTTGTGCACTCACATAGATGCTGGGTGTTGGTGGGTTGAGCTTCTCACGAGGGATGGCCTGCTCCGTGCTCATGGTGGGCTTGACGGAAAAAGCAGGGAGCAGGTAGGACTCCCGGAACTTCCGCTTCACCCTCGCCCCTCTGAGAAACACCACAGACCTCAGAATCTGCCACACATATTTCTGCTGGCTGAATACACAATGTATAACATTCCTCTGGCTAACCCCCAGTTCCACCCCAGTTCCACCCCAGCCCTGGTCACTCACTTGCAAGCTCGGATGACCTCTGCAGCAGTGTTCTTGATACTGATCTCTCCCAGTGGAATCCTCTTCTCCTCTACCTCAGAGGCGATGAAGGTTTCCCTGTCTCCACTCTCCACCTTGATCAATCGGATCTTCAGCTCTTTGGGAGGGCCATCGGACAAGGCCTTCAGCTTTAGGAAGTCTGCCGCGCCCAGGGCTGAGGCGGTCATCATGGATGCGCCACTGGCTGCAGTGGTCATCATGGATGCACCGGAGATGCTGCCCACCTTGGAAACCCCTCCACCTGTGGATGCACAGTCCTCTGCCTCTTCATCACCGTCCAATATGTCCCGGTCTTCCGTCCTCCTCCTCTCTCCTGTGAGCGTGCAAATGTCGGCCTCCCTGGCCCGGACCTTTCCTCTGACCTCCTTACTCTGAAGGTCAAGGTTCCCCAGGACCTGACGGCTCTTCTTGTCCTTGTGGTGTTTGCCCTCTTTGTGCCGCCGGCTGGAGCTGGAGTGAGAGGATGAGGAAGAGAACGACATCTCTTCTCTTTTTTCTTTGTGCTTTTTCTTCCTCTCCTTCCTTTCCTGGTGTTTTCTGCTGCTATTGCTGCTTCCATCATGCTTCCTTTTCTGACTCTTCTCCCTCTCCCTCTCCATATCCCTTACGGTCTTCTGAACCTCCTCTTGGTCTTCCTTCTCCATCTTGACCCGACAGCCTGTAACTGCTGGGATGGAATGACGGGTCAGCAGAACCTCACAGCTGCGGCCCAGTTCAGCAAGTGAAGACTCAGAGATGGTGGTCAGCTTCAAATCGGTCTGGAGCCCAGTGGGCTTTGGTTCCAACCGCATAAGACCAGAGTAGGGGGGTGTTGGATCCCTCTCCTTTCCTCCAAAGTGGGCTGTGGTTTTTTCTTCCTTCCCCCTCTCTTTCCAGACTGCATGCTCTTCCTCTTCACTCTTTACCATGCCATCTCTTGGGGCGCTCCATCCAGCCTCGCCTTCAGAGGAGACCAAGGGAAGATGGGGCTTCTCTGAGGTAGTGTGGGTGAGCGGTGGAGGAGAGCCACCATACCCTGGGTGTGTGGTAGAGCCGGAGGTCGGGGAGGTGCCCTGCTGTTGGCAGATCTCTGGACCCAGCGAGAGCGAGGAGGAATACTTTAAGCCAATGAGGGAATTGGGAGGGGGCCTCCCAAAAGGGCCACCCCTATAGGCATATTTCTGACTTCCCAGGACAGAGGCCAGAGATTTGAACATGCTGCCCACTCCTGTCTGGTGGAGGTGTGGCCGCTGTGATGGTGGAGAGCAGGACACCTCATTGCTTTCATCATCATCATCTTCATCGTAATCATCATCCCCCTCACCCATGGCTGGGTCTGGAAGGCCATACAGCTTGGCTAAGTCACTGTGGCGGTAATCAGCACCCATTCCCCCTCTGACATTCAGGGACTTTGGATAGAGGGATGCAGCAGGTGGAGCATTAACTGGGCTGGACTTTGGAGCCAGTTTCATTGCCTCCTCATCCTCTTCCTCCTCCTCACATAATGAAGAAGCTAGGGAGCCCTGCCTACTAAGAACAGGGGGGCTGCTATGGGCATTTGTCCCTAGGTCCTCTATAAGCTGCTGCCGTGGTGCAGGAATGAGATTGGGAGCACACAGGTAGCTCTGCAGGGGGGACGGGGGTGAATAGGGGCCCCTCTCCTGGCCTGAACACAGTTCCTCCTCCTTTTTGATGGACTCATCCAGCATCTTCATGATGGTAGCCAGTCCGTCGGGCAGGATGGTGGAGAGCTCAGGAGGCTCTTCCTCAAACTGGGCACTGTCCGAGTCGCTGCTGTTGCTGGTGGGCGTGCTCTCCCTCGGGAAACCCTGGAAGAGTTTGGGAGGCTCACGGAGGGAGTGTGCCATGCTGGAGGTGGAGCTCCCTCCCTCTCTACCGGCCCTGTCCTTAGAGCAGTCTTTGGATGGGCTTGGGGAGGGCTGCATTAGAGGACATCCAGCTGTGCTCTCACGGGAGGCAGGCAGGGTGGGGCCCAGGGGGCTAAGATAAGGAGGGAAGGTGGTTCCTGAGGTATTCTGTGAGTTGGGGCTATGGGATGTCACACTGCCCCCCCACTTCTCCCTCTGTCTCTGTTTCTCTCGTGCAAACTCCGTCTGGGGGGTCAGGGGGGGTGGCCGGGACCTCTCCACTGGAGGGATGATGGTGTGTGCAGTTTGCCCCGGGGGGAGAGGGGGGGCTCCACCACGGCTCAGCCATGGGTAGGGAGGCGAAGGCTTGATGGGGGGAGATGGGGTGCACACAGAGGAGAGAGGAGAAGGCAGTCCGGAAACACTGCCAGACAGAAGCCTCTGCACATTCTGGATGGTGTTCTCTTCATGTCGTTGTTCACATTTTTCCTCCTTTCTTTCCATTATCTTCCTTTCCTCCTCAGTTTTCTTCACACACTCCTGGCCTCTACGCCGTTCCTCAGCCTCCATGTGTCCTTGCAGCTCAGCATCTAGCTTGTCCAACACATCCTTGATGCTCTGGGGCCCTGGAGGGGTCGGTGGGGGGCAGAGACCTGGGTAGGAAGGAGGTGATGAAGGTTTAGGGGTAGGAGTGGTGGGTATATTTTGTGGCAGGGAGACTTTGGGGTTGGTGGTAGCTGAGGAAGGCAAGTGTGCAGGTGGAGACAGCTGGGGGCAATGTTTGGGGTAGTCTCGAACAAATGGACGCTTAGGCGTGGGCATGGTGGTCAGAGCTGCAGGGGCTGACATGTGGAGCTTGGAGCTGGTGGTTGGGTGGGGCGTGCAAGAGGCTGTACTGGTGATGACCCCTGACCTTTGGAAACCTGAGCAAGGGGAGGAGGAAGAGGAGACAGGAGAGGGGTCATGCAGCCCCAAGTAGGGTTTGACCTGTGGGGGGCGCAGCTGTGGCTCCCTCTGATACAGACTGGCAGTGCCAGCGTGAGGGCTGTTCAGCTCTGGGTTAAGTGGGGGGGTGGGCTGGCAGACCCGGAGCAGGGCGGGGGGTAGCACCACTGGGTCTTTGCCCCCCCAGCTACCGAGGGTGCTGGATGTGATGGGGCCAGCAGGGGGCGCTGCGGTTACTGCATGGGTTCCACGGGAACTGCTGCTGTGGTAGAGGCTGGTGAGGTGTGGAGGCTCAGAACCAGGGGGGCTGGAGATAATGACAGGGGCTCGGGGAGGGTCCTGTAGGGGGCTGGTACGCTGGGGGATCCCTGGGGCTCTCCCCTCCCCAATCCGATGATGCTGCTGCTGACCCTGAGATTCCAGTGCTGGCCCATAGTGACCCGACTCCTGAGGAGAAAAACACAACACACCTTTTTCATACCCTCACCTGTTTCCACACATTATGAAGAATGCACACATGCTCATTTCACATAAATGTGTTACTGACACTGAGTAGAGCTGGAGGGCGTCTCTCACCAGAGTGTGGTTGTTGTGCCGGGCATGCGGCCTCCACGCCTCTGGGGGAGGTACTGGGGGAGGGCCGAGGGGTCCGGTGTGCCCGTGCCCGGGGTGGGGCTGGTAGTGGGGGTGGCTGTAAGGCATGCCGGTGAGGTTTGCTGGTGAAGGGGGGGGTCTACCTCTGTCCCGGTCCCCGCGGGGCAGAGGGATGCTCATGCCCCCATCAGGCCCTCGCTGAGTGATCCCAGCCCGGGACTCCACGCGGAGGTCTCGCCCATGTTGGGGGTGGGAAGGGTGGTGCAGGTGGTTGGGGAGAGGGTAGGGAAGGTGGGGGTTGTGAGGAGAATTCCCGGGTCCCTGAGGGGGGAGAGACAGTTTGGCAGGATGGGTCCCGCGTCCTGGACCATAGCCCAAAGAGGAAAGGGGGTGGGGAGACGGGTGAAGGGCCACCAGGAGAAGTTTTGTAAGCATATCCCCCCATGCCCGGCTTGGTAGAGTCCTGTGATCAGAGGAGGATGAGATGGAACAGCAGTAGTTAAACAGAGTTTTTAGTATCGAGCCAGTCAGCTACAAAAAACCTTAAGTTAATATCTGGAATTTAAAACATTGAGGTTAAATCACTCAAATAGAAAAATGCTACTGTATGTAGTTACTTCCACAGCCATTTCCCTTTGCACTTGTTCTCAGAGGTGTACAATGTAAAAGGAATCTACCATTAAACCAATCATCATAAAATATATTGTATAAGAGTGAAGAAAATGATTTAGACTGTTACATTCCTGACCCCAATAACCTGTGTGGTGATACAGTGACATGAGGCTCACTGACCTGGAAGTCCATGGGACCACTCTTCCTTACAGGAGGGACCCAAGAGGCACCCGCCTTATGCAGTGGGTTCCAGAAGCCTGGTTTTGGAGGAGGGTACTGAGATGGGGGGTGTAGGGGTGGCTGTGGGTGCCCTGGAACTGAGAAACGCTGCATTCCTGGATGGGGGATCTGGAGGTGGGGGAAGAAATCTTGTCATTCAGTCACACAGCTTTCATACAGGTTTACAAAAAAGTGATCAGTCATTTCAAGAAAGCTGGCAGTGATTCAACTCCATAAAACTGGGAGTTTAGATTTTTTATTTTTTGTAAAGGACATCAGAACATTCTGTAATCGGAGAACCTGGTCACCAGGCTGCGGCAGGCACTGGTGCCAACTTTATTCGCTTTGGATGTTTGTCAATAAATAATCCCTAGATTGCATTGTGACCTCATCACATTACGGTCCCGTTTGCGGCTTCTTTTGGCCCGGGCAGAGTAAAGGTTTATCCTGGAACTGTGTGCATTGTATCTCGATTAGAATTGTCTCGTCGCGTGCCAGTAAGTGAAAGTTATCCGGTGTTAGATTTGGTGCTTAGCTTCTGCGGTCAATACCTGTTCATTGGTTGCAAGTAGCACTTAATGCTACTTTGTTATCTTAACTAGAAGGCTATTGTGTTGCTGATGTCCAGCGGTTATTAGCTTCTATCGCTGCTAGTAGTTTTATTTAAAAGCTGATTGCTACTTAGCGTTTTTCAATCGGTTTTATTATATCAGCCCGTGTTTGTAGTTGAGCGTTCCTTGAGTAGCGGAAGGAACCTTGGAGTTGTTAATTAGTCTGTATTGTTGTCAGGTAGGATATAAGCGTGTTACTGCCAGAATCCCAGCAGTGTGCATTGTATCTCGGTTAGAATTGTCTCGTCGCGTGCCAGTAAGTGAAAGTTATCCGGTGTTAGATTTGGTGCTTAGCTTCTGCGGTCATTACCTGTTCATTGGTTGCAAGTAGCACTTAATGCTACTTTGTTATCTTAACTAGTAGGCTATTGTGTTGCTGATGTCCAGCGGTTATTAGCTTATATCGCTGCTAGAAGTTTTATTTCAAAGCTGATTGCTACTTACCTGTTTTCAATCGGTTTTATTATATCAGCCCGTGTTTGTAGTTGAGCGTTCCTTGAGTAGCGGAAGGAACCTTGGAGTTGCTAATTAGTTTGTATTGTCAGGTGGCACTCACCACTTATAATATGGCACTCGGCTATATTAGCAACCATAGTTGTGGATAGCGGCAGCCTCACCTTCCTAGCCTCACCGAACGAAGACTCGGCGGACAAAGACGGAGGAGTCTACCTGCAGGAGTCCAAAGACTCGGTGGACAAAGACGGAGGAGTCTACCTGCAGGAGTCCACCGAGGGGGGCCAGCTAGGGAGGGCTCGCCGCACGGTAAGTATCATAGTTTTGTATCTCCCTGTTCGACTTCCTCTGCATCTAACACTACATGCTACCTCCCTATCCCAGTCCATGTCTCCTCTTCTAGATTGCCTAGGAGAGATTCTACCCACACCCGTAATCTGTCCAATCTCACCCACCCTCCTAGATCTCCCGGTGTTGACGTGGTGGTAGCAGGTGGACTATGGAACTGCCAGTCCGCTGTCCGGAAGGCCGATTTCATCTCGGCCCAGGCCTCACTACTCTCCCTGCAGTTCCTGGCGCTCACGGAGACGTGGATCACTCCCCAGAACACGGCCACCCCTGCTGCTCTCTCCGCTGCCTACACCTTCTCCCACACTCCACGACCCTCAGGTAGAGGTGGAGGGACAGGTATACTGATCTCCCCCCTGTGGAGATTTGGTATTGTTCCTCTTCCTCACTTCTCACCCTCCTCCTTTCAATTTCATGCTGTCACTATCACTGTTCCATGTAAACTGCACATCATTGTTCTATATCGCCCTCCAGGTCCACTGGGGAGTTTCCTAGACGAGATGGATGCCCTACTCAGTGCCTTCCCTGAGGATGGCACTCCCGTCTTACTCCTCGGTGACTTCAACCTGCCGCTGGAGACCTCTCAGGCCTGCATTCCTCCCCCTGCTTCAGTCCTTTGACTTTACCATGGCTGAATCCCCATCTACCCACAAGGCCGGTAACCAACTGGACCTGGTCTTCACCAGGAACTGCGCCTCACCCAACATTACGGTATCACCTCTACATGTGTCTGACCATTGCTTTCTGTCTTTCTCCCTCCCCCTCCCCTCTGTGCCTAAACCATCTTCACCTGCTCCTACTGTCCCTGTCCGTCACAACCTCCGCTCTCTCTCCCCCGCTGCCCTGTCAGCTACTGTCCTATCTTCCCTTCCCCCTACTGATGCCTTCTCTCAGCTACCTGCTGAGGAAGCATCATCTACCCTACTTTCCTCTCTCTCCTCCTCCTTTGACTTACTCTGTCCTCTATCCACTAAACCTGCTCGTCTCCGACCCCCTGCCCCCTGGCTAACCAATTCCATTCGGGCTAACCGACTGAAACTGCGAGCGGCATTAAGGAAATGGGAGAAAATCCAAATCCCCTGTAGCTCTGTCTGATTTCCACACACTCCTGGCTTCCTTCTCCTCTAACCTCTCCTCTGCTAAGTCTGCATTTTTCCTTTCTAAGATTCAATCTTCTGTTTCCAACCCACGTAAACTCTATTCTACGTTTTCCTCTCTCCTCACCCCTCCTCCTCCCCCACCCCCCTCCTCTCTAACCGCCGATGACTTTTCATCCTTCTTTCACGAGAAGGTTGATGTCATTCGCAACTCCTTCCCCCCAACCTCTCCCTCTCCCATCTCGCTACCTAAACCTCCCACCCCTCTGTCCTCCTTCTCGCCCCTTCCTGACTCAGACATCCTTCAACTTGTTCTCTCCCACCGTACCACCACCTGTCCTCTTGATCCCATTCCTTACCCCCTCTTCCAGTCCATTGCGATGGACATCCTCCCCTTTGTCTCCAATGTCATTAACTCCTCTTTCCTCTGGCTCTGTCCCCTCCTCCCTTAAATACGCCCATGTTGTCCCCCTCCTCAAAAAACCCTCTCTGAATCCTGCTGTCATCTCAAACTACCGACCTGTCTCTCTCCTCCCATTCCTTTCCAAAACATTAGAGCAGGCTGTCTATAATCAACTGTCTGCTCATCTCTTACAGAACGACCTGCTTGATCCCAACCAATCTGGGTTCAGAGCAGGCCACTCCACAGAGACTGCTCTCCTTGCGGTCACTGAGGCTCTTCACGGGGCTAAGTCCCGAACCCTTAGCTGCGTCCTCCTCCTCCTCGACCTATCGGCGGCATTCGACACCGTGGACCACCAGATCCTGCTCTCATCTCTCGTCGAGATGGGAATCTCTGGATCTGCGTTGACATGGTTTGAGTCCTAACCTGGCTGACCGGTCCTACAAGGTGGCCTGGAGAGGATCCCTCTCCTCTCCCCACACCCTCTCTACCGGAGTCCCGCAGGGCTCGGTGCTAGGCCCCGTCCTATTCTCTCTGTACACCAAGTCACTTGGCTCTGTTATTTCTGCTCATGGTTTTTCCTATCACTGTTATGCCGATGACACTCAACTGTTTCTCTCCTTCTCTCCATCTGATACCCAGGTCCCGGCACGGATCTCTGCATGCCTGGCTGACATCTCCGCATGGATGTCCACCCACCACCTGAAGCTGAACCTGGGGAAGACAGAGCTGCTCTTCCTCCCAGCGAAGGGCTCCCCGATGATTGATGCGTCAATCACCGTGGAAGGCTCCATAGTGTCTCCGTCCCAGTCTGCCAGGAGTCTTGGGGTAACCCTGGACAACCAGCTGTGCTTCTCGAGCCATATTGCAGCGATCACTCGGACCTGCCGTTTCTCCCTCCACAACATCCGGAGGATCTGACCGTTCCTCACCCAAGAGGCCACTCAACTCCTGGTCCAAGCCCTGGTGATCTCACGTCTGGACTACTGCAATTCCTTGCCGGCAGGCCTTCCGGCCTGTGCCATCAAGCCACTGCAACTAGTCCAGAACGCTGCCGCTCGCCTGGTGTTCAACCAGCCGAAGTTCACCCACGTCACCCCTCTACTCTCCTCTCTGCACTGGCTCCCCATCGCAGCACGCATCAGATTCAAGTCACTGGTGCTTGCTTTTCAAGCGGCCAGAGGTACTGCTCCCCCATACCTCCAATCACTCATCACTCCCTACACCCCGCCCAGACCCCTCCGCTCCGCCTCCGCTGGAAAACTGACTGCCCCATCCCTCCGGGCGCCTGGCAGCCGCTCCTCGCGGTCTCGCCTCTTCTCTGTCCTGGTCCCTCGCTGGTGGAACGACCTCCCGCAATCGGTCAGGACTGCGGAATCACTTCCAATCTTCCGCAAGAGACTCAAAAGACTCCACTACCACTGAACACTGCCCATCTAGTCAATCTGTCGTCACCACTGTTTACTTGTTCTACACCAGGGGTCTTCAACTCCAGGCCTCGAGGTCCGCTGTGTCTGCAGGTATTTGCTCCAACCACGCACTACACTACCTGATTTAGAATAATTAGTTTACCTCCTTGGTCCAGGAGGCAAGCTAATTAGTGAAATCAGGTGGTGTAGTGCGTGGTTGAGCAAATACCTGCAGACACAGCGGACTCGAGGCCTGGAGTTGTGACCCTGTTCTACACTATTTAAAAAAAAAAAAAAATTACATTAAAAAAAAAAAAAAATAAAAACCCCCACTAACCTTCTCTTTCCCAGTGTTACAGGTATGATACGCAGACGCCTGCAATGATGTCTATTGCTGTTTTACTGCACTGATCTTGTGCGCTAACTATGATTGTTCTTACCTTGTATTAATGCACATCTTGTAAGTCGCTGCTGGATAAGAGCGTCTGCTAAATGCTTAAAATGTAAAATGTAAACTGTCACCTGTTCAGAGCTGGAGCCCCTTTTCCGCTTGCTGGGACTGGGACAGTCTTCACTGGGGGGTGTTGGGTGGTGAAGAGGTGGGGGGGTGTGCTGGATGACTGAGTGTTCTCCGAGAGGGGGCACAGGCCGCTTCAGCTGAGCCCCCATAATCTTCCCTGGGAAACCCCTGGACTGCTGAAATCAGGGAGGGCAAGACCCTGCTCAGGCATGTTCACACGGTCTACACGTGAGGATAAATAACTGAAAATGAGATTAAGGAAAAGGGGAAATAAACTGAGGGAGAAAGGCTATACTTGATCTGGATAGGTGCTTACCTGCTGTACTGGGCTCCACAACTCACCCAGGGGGGGCATGTTCCTGGCCCCATGCTGCTGATGAGCACTCCCAAACTGAAAGACCAGACAAAGGGAACTTAGCCTTGCACAAAGTCAACAAACTGGAGCTTTCAAATTATGGGATGTGTCAGGATGATGTCATCCACTGGAGGGGTGCATCCCTCACACTTTCCAAAAAACGGTAACATTCCGGTCCCCTCCTCTCCAATTCCCTCAGGCCCTCATCACCTGCATGACTCACCCTCAGTAGTTGGTTGGGTCGGGCGGTGAAGTGCCCCCCTGGGCCCGCGCTGTACCCGCTGTGGAGTCGGGCGGGGCCCTGGTAGGAGCGGATTAGCTCATCGGGCTTCTGCTCGGATTCGTAAAGGTGTCCCAGCTGTTCCCAGACACGCGGCTGCCTCTGCTCTCTCTGCAGTGACGGGCCCAGAGCCTGAGCCAGATCCAGCTTCTCTGAACCTCGAGCCGGCGGACTAGGGTACCAACACACAGCCATATTGTATATATCTACTGGAGGCAGGTTTGTATTATGAACACAACAAGCCCAGATGTGAAAATGGTGCATGATATCATTGGTGTCATAAGCTTGCATCGTCAGTTGTGTCTAATAAAGACTATTAAAAACACCATGTGATTAAAACTTGTAAGTGTAATCTAATAAAGGTATTTCTAATTTTATGAAAAGTTCTCTTTTTGGAGATGCAAGGTTTTTTATGATACTGACAATATGCAGGTGAGGACTGTAATATTGTGTAATATAATAATCATTTGTAATATTCCTTTTTGTGTTGTCTCCACGTGAGTGTATGATTAAAATGTTGTGTGTACGAGTGTGTGTCTGTGTAAAAGTAAAAGCATGCTGTGTTATTAGCATAGCATTCACACTCTACTAGACGAGGTGTGCACAGTGAACATGAGCAAAATGAGCTCAAGAGTTGGTGTGAGACTCACCCATTAAAGAATTTACTTGGATGGTTAGGACCAGTCATGTGGCTTGGGGGTAAGTGGGGGAGGGGCTGATTGGCACTGGAAGAGCACCTGGGGGGGGGGGGTTACTTAATTCTCACACAACACAGAGCTCAACATCACATGAGGGAGAGCTGCCAGAGACAAACCATCTGTGGATTTGAAGCTCTGGAAGTTTTAAGTGGGTCAAAGAGTTGGAGCGTTAGATTAGGGTTTAGGGGGAAGGCGCATCAGTCTCACCTGGGGGGAGGGGCCCAGGCACGCCCATTTACGGGAGACCATGGTCCTCGATTCGGCCCGTCCAGAGGGAAAGAGTCCCGTGTGCCACGCCCACTAAACTGCTCCGCTGGGTGATGCATCCAGCCTGAGGACCAGAGTCGAGTATATCAAACACACACAACACAATAACATACTGCACAGTGAGTGTGTATATCAAACACACATGCCACAATAACACACTGCACAGTGAGTGTGAATATCAAACACACACGCCACAATAACATACTGCACAGTGAGTGTGAATATCACACACACCACAATAACATACTGCACAGTGAGTGTGAGTGTGTATATCAAACACACACGCCACAATACCATACTATGCAGTGAGTGTGAGTGTGTATATCAAGCACACCCACCACAATAACCCACTGCGCACTCACAATTATACTGCATACATACAGGTTTTCATTCTGCAAACCCTGACAAATATACATTCCACACACACCATAACATATACAAACACATATACAACAAACACTAAACAAAGTACGTACACACACACACACACACACACACACACACACACACACACACACAGACACACAGACTCACCACACTAGTCAAGTCTGTGAAGCCCTCCACTGCAGCACAGAGAGGGCCACACCTCACAGCAAGGGGAGACCGTCCGTCTGTTTAACGGTCTCTCTGTCTGTCTGCCTTCTGCACAGAGCCACTCAGAGCCTGCCAGTCAGCTGAGGAGAGAGGGGGTGGGGTCAGTACATGAGCACGGACCATACAGACCTTCACAGCATGCTCGATGTGCGGTGGGATAAGAGAACAGGGTAGAAAGAAAATGGGGGAGACAGAAAATGACAAGCTGATGAGGCAGAGGGAACAGAAAGACAGAACAGAACTCAGCTATCTGCAAAGTGCACAGAACATTGCAACAACTGGACTGTTTTTCCAGGTAACAGCAGGATGAAATGATGACAGTACAGCAGGAGTGCAAGTGCGGCGGAAAGAGGAGTGGGGAGATTCTCAGAACAAATTTATTCCTGCGTTAGTCCATATATACGTGTGTGCATTCATGTGTGTGTCTGAGACTTACATGAAGGCCGGGGGGTGGGATATACTGAGTTTAATCTCATTAGGGCAGGCGTGAGAGAGAGCAAGCACGGCCGTGAAGGAGGAGGAGCAAAAACAACAACCGAAGGTCTGAACAGCATGGAGGACAGACATAAAAAATAAAACCTTTTTTTAGGAGGTGGAGAGAGAACAGGCTGTGCCCAAATCAGACACCCACACACTATCTCCACTAGTGCTTGCACACAGACACAGACACAGACACAGACACAGACACAGACACAGACACAGACACAGACACAGACACAGACACAGACGACAGTCAGGGAGTGTGCTGTTCTGTAGTGTTGAGTAGCCATCTCACATAAACAGCTGGGTATTAAAACCTGAGGTTAGTATGGAGTCACACAATGTGCTGAAACAATTCAACAGAAAATAAAACGTTTCTTACCTTTCAGATTAGCATTTATTGACAACCCTCACGACCAATCACGTTTGGGCTTCAACTCCAGCAGCCAATCATCTCGAGGGGGTTCCCTCAGGGGTCGTCTGTCTGCAAATAAGAATCATAATCTCACTTAATTTCATCATCACAGCGTCTCTGTAAATCATATTCCCTGACTCCTTTATATCAATACTCAACTCCCACAGCTCTGCCCACAAACAAAACTCAATAGAACCAGATCCAGAAAGCTGAACCAGAACCTGGACTCAAACGATGCAGATGTCAGCCTGGCTTCCCCTCAAACCCAACCCAGCCGGTACTCATTCACAAAAAAGGAGAAGTGCAGCCCAGGAAAAGGAAATCGCCTTCATACTCCCACAAGCAGGACAGCACACACATCCTGCCTGCGATCAACGGCAAACGCATTGCGGAAAAAGTGAATCAACAGAATGAAAACAATTACAGTTGACACAATGGTATGAATGTACAACAGTACTGCATGGAGGAGATGAGGTCCAGCCGACAATGGCCTGGTCTCAGGCTGTTTGTGAACTATGAAATCTGAAAAGTGTTGACTTACAACTTAATAAGGGGGCACAGAGGGGGGATCGAGGTTGATGGGGTAGGTTATCATTTGTGTTTGTGTGTGAGTAACTGCGCGATGTGTCTGAATGTGTGACAGTTCTGTAAATAGTGTGAGTAAGTGGTTTTCTACAGCCGATAGGCACAGACATGTCAGGTGTAGCAGTCATTCCAGCCAGGGCAGTTTGGCCTCTGATATACCTGGCTCATCACAGGCACTTTTCTGAACCAGGCCCACCCCAGATTCCTGACCTGATGCCTTTTTGGTTTAACATCACCTGTACAATTGATCAGTCTAACTGCAATTGGACAAGCAACAGGTTTATAATCTCCTACACAAGCAACAATCCAGAATGCCCAACTCAAACTCAAACTCTCAGAGAACACCCCTCTGAGTGCCTGACCCAGTGGGACTTCCCCAAAACACCTCAGTGACAGGCTGGAAGGGTTCACCCCAAAACCAGAACAGGCAGGAACGCCCCTCTTAGAGTCAGATGACGGGAGCGTTTTTGCTGTGTGACGTCTTTGGGAATTTCTCAACGCTGTCACGCTTTGGTGAGTGTTTGGTAAAATAAACAGGAAGTTGATATGGCCAAAGGGGGAATCAGATTGCAAAACAAGTCAGTGAGAAATGTTCTAAACTGGAGACGCAACTCACAGATAACTCCGTCCCCACAACACTTTATTTCAGAGTCATGCCTCCTGCTGCCTGTCTTCATGTCATCGGTCCCCCAGAAGAGCACAGTCCAATCCACACAAAAACACTCACGCTCACATTTCCCGGCAGAAGAGCCCAGTCCAATCCAGGACCAATACAAAGTGTCCCATTTTTTGCACCCTGGGGAACTACAGTAGCTCACAATATGACAACTTGTTTTTGACGACCGGTACAAGTTTTCAAAGAATGTGTCACCACCCCCTCTAGCCCCCAGATTGGCAAATTTCCCCTGATCAAAGGCATTTCCCCATCATTGCAGTCATCACAGTCAACAGCCCCCTCCAGAAATTCCCCTGATTACCATAACGCACCAAACCAGACAAGCTGGGTGCAAGGTGTGGCATTACTGTCAGAACAATGACGCAATAGCTACCAGGAAGTGATTACAGGACATCAAAGCGTCAACAACCACAGTAACATTCCCAAAGACAAATACTGCTTACAGGTTCATTGAGATCAGCAAATGTGTTACACATGACCGAAACCACCCGAGCTCAACCATATACAGGATATAGTCTTCAATGATGGATGTCTCCTGTTGTCCAGATTCTGTAAAAAGCAAATATGGCCACTTTCACTCAGCCTCCAGCTCTTTCAACACACCCAAAATAGCTCATCTGCCCGGTTGAGCTGCTGGGAAGTGGGCCAGGGCAGAATAACTGTACTGCTATAAATAGGCAGAGAGTGGCATACAAGAGCATGAGGAAGAGAAAGACTGAATAGGATGGACACACACAGAGCCTGAATCCACATTGAGCCGTTGCGTAATGAACCACATATCGAGCTGTGGAGGAAACATGACGTCAGGGAACAGAAGGAGCAGCTGACGTCTGTCTGTCTGTCCTCTTCCACGTGTGTCCACTGCTGATGCAGTCTGGCTGCTCACGATAAAGTAGTAACCTTCCCTGCATGCACATATATTTACACACACACACACACACCCTGATCTGTAGCTGGAGGTCAGACCAGGATAAGCTTGGATTCCTCCCCCCCTCCCTCCCTCAGAGAAACACAACAGCCGTTCGTTCCTCAGTTGGAGTGCATTCTGCTACTAATGATCCAAATACTCTGCTTGCCAGCCTGTCCACTGTGAGGATGCAGAGCGGCCGGTGTTATTTCCTCTAACGATACAACATGCAAGAGGAGCACAAGGCTCTGTTCATATGGGATGGATGAATTAACAATACAACATTTTTTGAACATTTAAATTCTATGCTGCTTCTGTGAAAATGCAAACATATACGGTCGTGAATTTAAAATGTAGTTGCAAATTGTACTCAAGTTAATCAGAAAAGACTTAAAGACGTAAAGCAGGGACAATGAAATGACTACTGTTGTTTTATTTGTTTCTTTTAGAGGGCCATGGCTGCTCTGAGTGTTTGTTTTTAAATGCATCTCAAACATCCCCAAGTTACTGCGTAGAACAGTAATGCCGTTGAGCATCAAGAACACCTTTTTCAGTTCAGCTCAGAATGGCATCAGCACATTGACACATAAAACAGCATCAACATGAACAAAAGCATTCGAACCAAATGAAGGTGTGCAAGACGGGCTGAGATCAAACAGGAAGCTGTTGTGAAGAGACACAGGAAGTGGGCCTGCTGATGGGGGGGCGTTTCCTGTGGAACAATAATGAGTCTTGAGTTTCTCCCGGTCTCTAATTGGGATGTCGCACTACTCCCACTAGCTGCAGCGTGCTTGTATACAACCTCATTCAAATAAGCAAACGTTACATTTCCTCAAGTGTATAGTAGATGACAGAAATGTAAGAGCTCCTACACGTTCTGCTCAGCAAGCACGCAGTATGACAGACCCTGATGTGTCTCTGGAATGAGGTCTCATTTCCAAGCAACACCCAAATGCCCCAATCACAATGATTTTCAGAGAACCAATGATCTGATTTTCCAGAAACATGTTCTTTGCAGGAAAGACCATGCGACAGTCATACTTCTTCACGGCCAACCCACGCAGACTTCCTTTCAAAGACCAGAGCCATTGGATGTGACAATGTGCAAGAGAGTATGCGTTGATGAACAACATTGTGAGGCAAAGTGTGTGTGTGTGTGTGCACAGAATTTTAAAGGAATGGAATGACATCATCTTGACTGTTGAAATACAAACAAGGAGTACAATGGAAAGACAATTTTGAACACTGACTGGATCAGTCTCCCAAAGACCTCAACGGCCACCTGCTCCTGATCGACCAGAATGCAACGGGTGAACAACATCAACACACAAAACATGAGACAGCAAAACATTTCCCATTTTGAGAGAGAGGAGAGATCTCACCAGATTTCCTTCCAGAAGTTTCTCCCTTGCTTACCCAGTCTCTCTCACAGCTGTGTCCCCTCATTTCTCAGAACTTGGGAACAAATACTCAAATACAAAAATAACTGGACTGCTTTGGCCAGCCTCTGTTCCCTTGGTAACAGCTGCCATGGTATTGCTCAGAGCCACTGGTGTTTATTCAGAGAGGGAGAAAAATGGGGAGAGATGCACCTTGTTCTCCTCCCTCTTCCAGGAACTGGAGGGTTGAGTATAAAAACAAGGCAGAACATGGGCTTGCAGGAGGACATCTAAACAACAACAGAACAACACGGCACTCCCAAGGCCCAACCAGTATTCTACCATGAAACAAATTCGGCACATTGCAGCCAACATAAATATATAATTTCAAGTACACTGGCACATACAGGTAATAGTTCTATTGCTGGAGCTGTTAGATGCTGGTTTAGCTGGTGGTTAGAAAACGAGTTCCATCCTGTGAAACTGAACACTCTCTGCCAAAACAGTGAAGTCAGGAAAGTGACAAAAAACAGATCAAGACCAAATGTGAAAAGTGAATGTTTTTCCTGTGTGTCTGACATGACTCACAAAAATCTCTAATTTCACCTCTGTCATCATCAACATCACAGGCCACAAACCAACACAGCCGTGGGGGGTTGAGCCAAATTTACGCTGCGTCAAATTAACAAGAGTTGGTTTTAGGATTCATGTGACACTACAAGGCTATCGAGTTGATAGCAACAACTATAAAACTGATACTGTACATACACTACAAAGCTAGAGAACTAATCTCTCAAGTACACATTATCAAACCATTCAATTAATACCACACACACACACACACAAACAGCAGATACCAAATTGAAAGGGTCCAAACTGGTTTTCATAAACAATTACAGTTTGAGAGTGTAGAAGTAGAGCCAAGAAGCATAGTAAGGAACAGGGTGCATTAAAACGCAAAAATTACCCTTTCCATTTACAGAAATGTCACACGTTCCTTTAAATGCATGTTTTTGTACTCAGAAACTACAGTTTCCTCATACACTGGACCCTGATGGGAAAGTGTTCCATTACCTACAACCATCCCCATCTGATCAAACTGAGATCTAAAATCCAGTCCATCATGTGCCAGAGGGGCAGAGAGTACACATTCAGGGTGTTAACAGCAGCCCACGAGAGTCGGCAATAATGACAGAGGGGTTTTTTCTTTCTTTTAAAAAGCACTGGTTTTCAGAATCTTGAAATTATATTTTACTTTGTTGCATCACCCTGTTATCAGCTGTGTATACCCATATTACTAATATACTGCAACACAATGTCAAACGCCTCACCAAACAAATCCAGAACCGTTAAACACATGGGTGCTGAAGATGAAACCAGCTGAACAATGGAAAGGGAAACACCCAAGGGGGATCCACATTCTACAGTCGTTTGACAGTATTTTTCTTGAACAAAGGTTCATACTTGCATTTTTGCTAAAAACCTAACAAAAGCTACATCATTTGTGTTCTTTTAGAAATTGTCCTATAGTTATGAACATGTTGCACATGTGACTACACTGTAAACAGAAAGGCGAGTTTGCGGTATGTACAGCTTTAACATCACGCGTCGTCACATCATGGGCGGGCATTTCAAACACCAGTAGCGACCGACAGCGGAGTTACTCTCTGAGCAACCAAAAACTCTCCCAAGTCTTCAAAGAAAAACAAACATACCAGTCGTTTCCATGTCAATCCGACAATAAATCAGCCGTTCGGAAGTGGATTTTCAAAGGGGTGATCCCCACCCCACAGGGTTTATGACATCCTGTAAACTTTGAAACAGAGAGCTCTTGCTCATGGAAGATACAGGTACACGGAATATGCTTATTCGTATAATGTTCCAGTACTTTAGATCCTAAAGTGTTATGATAAGCTATTTTCCCCTCTGTGTTTTTCTAGCTGTTTTTTGAGAAAACCCACACGCACAAAACACCCCACCCCCAATTTGTGAGGTAGAACGGTGCAAATGACTTCCTCTCAATCTCCCATTGCACAGGCTGGCAATTCATTGTGTTTAAAGACAGCCCAGTCCCGCACGCTGCCTCAACCACTCCCACGGACAGGGGCGTGGGATCGAATTACACGAGCCGAGTTCTTTCTCTCAAACCCCTTCCACGGACACGCGTGCGTTCAGTGTTTGAAGAGCCGCGGTATTTGACTGGAAAAGTCCTCCAGGGATTAAACACAAATAGCCACTACCGTGCGACTGACTAATGCCACATTTAAACAAAGGAGACGTTTAATTTAGTCTTGTGTAATTGACGTAAATTATCATTTAGGATTAGGTGTGAGGAAAGTTACGAGGTCCCAATTTCATCAAACTCAGTTGCGATCTTTCTACTTTCCCACCTCACCGACACTCGAGGGGTTAACAGCAGACGCGCTTCCGGTTTCACTTAAACCCGTTTCGCTCTTACACACAATCCAGTTTTACTATAATATTCAACACCTTCGTGCTCCTGACTGTTTCTGTTATCACCACATGTACTACAGAGACAATAATAAAGTTGCGAACGAAGAACATTGAGTTCAGAAAGTCCACTTACCTTTTAGAGAAACGGTCAAAACTCGTCTTACAAAAATGTGAGTCTCGCGCTGCTATCCCCACTCCAAAGTTTTGGCTGTTGAGCAACGACGAAAGAAAATAAATAAAAGCACGGACTGATCCGATACACGACAAAAATAATAAAAACGTTCGCTTAGAACTTGATAAATTCAATAATAATTCAACCTTTCGTTCCCAGGTCAGTTAAATCAACGACTTTATCCGTTTTGATTCAGTCTCCAGTTTAACCGCGCCGAGGTTGAAAGACCGGAGAATTTACACAAAGCAGCGGTGGGAAAAAGCTGAAGGCCTGTCAGTGACGAGCCGTCAAAAAATCCGTAAAAATACAAATAAATTAAAACGGTCGATTACAATTGTCGATTGCGTTCTTCAAATCGACGTTTAAGAGTATTCCAGTAGCTATGTACCAGAGGAATGAGCAGAATGTGCTCGCTGTGCTTCAGTTCTTGTTGCCTCAGCTCTCTGTCGGTAATCGCTCCTGTTTCTTGCTCCAGCCAAGCCGATTTAAGCTACCCGCACAACCGAAACCCAGCGCAGAATAGCGTCGCTCGGTTAAATGATTGCTCTTCCTTCACATCGGCAGGAACCGAACCAGCGGTCACACAGGGAGCGAGGCGGCGGTGTAATCAATGGGTTGTATTGCCCGTCTTTCGCCTCTTTTTCTTTAGCCGATAGTCAGAGATGTGGATCCAATTGCGCTGAGCTGCGCTGTGAGTTTTAAAGGGACACGCTCTTTGGCTCGGCGATGATATCACCGCGCGCGCGCGCGCGCACGCACACACACACACACACGCACACTCCGCCCTCCTCCCACTCGCCCGCGTCACTGCGCGGCCCCGCCTCGCTCTGTCGGAATTCCCTGACAGCGCAAACTGGCACCAAACTGGTCCTGCTGTCCGCTGCTCATTTAAGGTGGAGTCGTGACTGTTCCAGCGCCGATCACGATGAAGGGCGTTCGCTGTCCAACCAAACTATTCTATTTATACGCCTGACTTGGCACATCCCCCTCACGATGTTATTACAAACACAGTAATAAGCACCGTGTTGTATTGTATCCCATAGTTATACATCGAACTGAAAGGGATGTTGGGACACGATTTGTGTCCCAACATTCTAATTGATCTTTAAAGCACTTCATTTGTTTGCACGTTTTAGCTCTAACTAGTAGTATGCGTCTTGTAATTCAATCAAACAACTTCTAGGTTACTGGATAATTAATTTAGAAGCAGTGGAGGGAGAATAAATGGTGATAAAAGTGAATATAAAAAGTAGAATGTAACTCGAAATAAGACAGATCAAAGCGAGGTGGAGATGGAGAACGAGAGCAAGTGGTCCTGTGTGGCTCAGTAGGTAGAGCATGGCGTTGGCAACGCTTAGGTTGTGGGTTTGATTCCTATTGGGACCACATATACATAAAAATGTATGCATTCACTACAGTAAGCTGTTTTGGATAAAAGTGTCTGCTAAATGGCATTTATTATTATATTATAGCAACATAAATCTCTATGACTGCCAGAAGATAAACCTGTACTATGCCACCCACACCAGAGGTACAGTTCTTTACTACACATACATACAGTGCCTATAGAAAGTCATCATACCCTTTTGAAAGAGTCACTTTTTTTGGTCTTACAGCCTGAAATGAAAGTACATAAAATCCATCTTTTTCCAGCTTTATTTACACATTTTGCCTTACAACATTCAAGTTAAAAAAAAAACGGCACAATTTCTGATAATTAATAAAAAATGAAAAACTAGAATAACAGGGTTGGAAAAGTGATCAGTCCCCTTAGAATAACCATTATAAACTTGCTCAGGTATAACCAATCACCTTCCAGATCACACACCAAGAGGATTCCACTCCTAGTAGTGCATGGTAACGCAAAGAATTCACCATGGCTGGAGAGGTGTTTTCAAAAGGATAAAGTTGTGGATAGGCACAAGTTAGGAGAAGGATATAAAAATATTTCAAAGGCTTTAACTATCCCTCTGAGTACCGTTCAGAGTATTACTAAGTAGTGGAAGGCATATGGCACCACCCACACCTTGCCAAGATTGGGCCGTCCCTCCAAACTGGATGACCGAACCAGGAAAAGATTGATCAGGGAAGCTACCAAGAGGCCAATGGCAACCTTGAAGGAGTTACAAGTCTTAATGGCAGAGATTGAGCGATCTGTGCATGTAGCAACAATCTCACAAGCTTTACACAAAGCTGGCCTGTGTGGCAGGGTGGCAAGAAAGAAGCCTCTTCTGAAAAAGTGTCACACTGAGTCTCGTTTACGTTATGCGAAGAAACACATAGAAGATTCTGATGCCATGTTGCCAAAGGTTATATGGTCAGATGAGACCAAGATTGAACTTTTTGGACTGAACTCCAAGCGCTATGTTTGGCGGAAACCAAACACAGGACACCACCCAAAACACACCATACCTATAGTGAAGCATGGTGGTGGCAGCATTATGTTGTGGGAGTGTTTCTCTTCAGCAGGGGCTGGGCAATTGGTCAGGATTTAAGGGAAAATGGATGCTGCCAAGTACACCCATATTCTTGAGGAAAACCTGCGGCCCTCTGCTAGACAGCTGAAGTTGGGCAGGTGGTTCACCTTCCAGCACAACAACGACCCAAAACACACCCCCAAAAAAACAACGCAGTGGCTAAAGGACAGGAAGGTGAATGTCCTTGAGTGGCCTAGTCAGAGCCCTGACCTAAATCCGATAGAACATCTGTGGATGGACTTGAAGAGTGCAGTCCATTGCCGCTCACCACGGAATTTGACTGAACTGAAACAGTTCTGCAAGGAAGAATGGGCAAATATTGCCCAATCTAGGTGCGCAAAGCTTGTAGAGACATATCCGAACAGACTGATGGCTGTAATTAAAGCAAAAGGTGCCTCTACAAAGTATAAAATCAGGGGACTGATCACTTTTCCAACCCTGTTATTCTAGTTTTTCATTTTTGATTAATTATCAGAAATTGTGCCCTTTTTTCACTTGAATGTTGTAAGGCAAAATGTGTAAATAAAGCTGGAAAAAGATGGATTTTATGTACTTTCATTTCAGGCTGTAAGATCAAAAAAAGTGACAATTTCAAAAGGGTATGATGACTTTCTATAGGCACTGTATGTGTAAACCTCCTCTTTCTCTCTGGGTGTCTGTGTTGTGTGTGTGTCTATGCTTCTCTCTCTCTCCCTCTGTGTTCATTTTTGGCCCATATTGAATGATAGCCCACTATCTGCAAGTGACTATAGTTGGGTATTTTGTGTGTGTGTGTGTGGGGGGGGTGCATTGGGGAGCAAACTAGTTTTTGTACTCAGGATAAATATAGCACGTCTTTCAGGGTAGGGAGCCAGTATACGTCAGACTCACATACTCACACACTTACATACACCACACATACCTGCACTTAACATTCATACACACATACTTATACACACCACACACACCTGCAATTAACATTAATACACACTACACTTACACACACCTGCACTTAACGTTCATACACACACACCTGCAATTAACATTCACACACACACACACACACTTACACACACCTGCAATTAACATTCACACACACACTTACACACACACCTGCACTTAACATTCATGCACACACAACACACACACCTGCAATTAACATTCACACACACACACACACACACACACACACACACCTGCAATTAACATTCACACACACCTGCACTTAATATTCACATACACACACCTGCATTTAACATTCATACAAAACACACACACACACACACACACACACACACACACACACACCACACCACACACCTGCACTTAAAACATTCATATACACACACACACACACACACCTGCACTTAACATTCATACACACACTCACATGCACACACACCACACACCTGCACTTAACATCCACACACACACACACCTGCACTTAATATTCACATACACACACACACACCTGCACTTAATATTCACATACACACACCTGCATTTAACATTCATACACACACACTTACACACACCACACACATTCATACACACACACACACACCTGCACTTAACATTCATACACACACAAAACAAACACCTGCATTTAACATTCACACACACACACACACCTGCATTTAACATTCATACACACATGCACATGCACTTAACATTCATACACACACACACACACCTGCAATTAACATTCATACACACTACACTTACACACACCTGCACTTAACGTTCATACACACACACTTACACACCACACACATCTGAACTTAACATTCATACACACACACACCTGCAATTAACATTCACACACACACACACACACACACACACACACACACTTACACACACCTGCAATTAACATTCACACACACACCTACACACACCTGCACTTAACATTCACACACACCTGAAATTAACATTCACACACACCTGCACTTAATATTCACATACACACACCTGCATTTAACATACATTCATACACACACACACACACACACACACACACACACACACACACACACCTGCACTTAATATTCACATACACACACCTGCATTTAACATTCACATACCCTAACCCTAACCCTATCCCTAACCTGCTAGGTTTATCAAACCTAGCAGTTATGGCAGATAAAGTTGTGATTACGACTTTAATATTCATGTTGATAATGGAAATGATTCTCTAGTGAAGGCTTTTGCTTCTATTCTTGACTCCGTTGGTTTTGTCCAAAATGTGTCTGGGCCGACTCATTGTCATCAACATACACTGGACTTAGCTTTATCCTATGGTATTAGCATTAGCAATCTAGTTGTCTCTCCTCATAATCCTGTGCTCTCTGACCATTTCTTTATTACATTTGAAATTCATGCTACCACTGCTATTAGATCAAAACCAGTGTTCTACTTTAGTCGCTCCCTAAATTCCTCTACCATACCTAACTTTGTCAGCCTGTTCCAAGAATCATTTACTGTTAATCAGGATCCCACTAGTCTACAATCTATTGATCAGCTGATGGACAATCTAAATTACACCCTGCGCAACACTCTTGATGCTGTTGCGCCTCTCAAAAAGAAAAAAACGAGCCAAAAGAAGCTTGCACCATGGTATACTGACCACACACGTGCTCTTAAACAAGCTTCTCGCAAGTTGGAACGTAAGTGGCGATCCACTAAATTAGAAGTATTTTATTCTGCCTGGAAAGACAGTCTGGTACAGTACAAATATGCTCTCTCCTCTGCAAGGTCAACCTATTTGTCTGATCTGATTGAGCATAATAAGAATAATCTAAAATTTCTTTTTGATACAGTGGCCAAACTGACAAAGAACCAGACTGAAACCAATGCTAAGCCTCCGGCAGCCTATAATAGTAATGATTTCATGAACTTTTTCTCTGAGAAGATTGAGAAAATTAGAGATGAAATTACTAAAATGGCACCTTCTGCTGTAGCGGACACTGATCAGAAAGCACAGGCTTACCAGGACAGGGGTCCTATGGCTACTCTTGAGTTTTTTAGCGCTCTGGAGTGAACTTTCTAAATTGGTTATGTCCTCCAAACCATCTACTTGTCAATTAGACCCAATCCCAACAAAACTTGTTAAAGAACTTCTTCCTGTTATGGGGCAATCCATGCTAGACATTATTAATCTGTCTCTTTCATCAGGCTATATGCCAAATTCTCAAAAAGTGGCAGTAATTAAGCCACTTTTAAAGAAACCAAACCTTGACCCAGAAAATCTCAGTAACTACAGGCCAATTTCTAATCTTTCTTTTCTCTCAAAAATTCTAGAGAAAGCTGTAGCTCAGAGACTGACTTCGTTCCTGACATCAAATGACATCTATGAAACTTTTCAGTCAGGATTTAGGCAACACTATAGCACTGAGACTGCTCTTATTAAAGTTGTCAATGACTTACTGATATCAGCTGACGGTGGATGCGTCTCTATTCTTGTGCTTTTGGACTTGACACAAGTGCTGCATTTGACACAATAGACCACCAAACTCTTCTGAGCAGACTTGAAAACCTAGTTGGACTGCGTGGACAGGCACTCTCCTGGTTTAAATCCTACCTATCAGATAGGTATCAATTTGTGCAGTTAAATGATGAGCCCTCTGTTCTCATCAAGGTGGAATATGGTATCCCTCAAGGTTCTGTTTTGGGGCCATTATTGTTCTCCCTTTACATGTTGCCACTTGGTGATGTCATTCGTAAACATGGCGTACATTTTCACTGCTATGCAGATGACACACAATTATACCTATCAATGAAACCTGGTGAAGGACAATTCGAACAGTTGGAGGCCTGTTTTAAAGACATAAAACACTGGATGTCAGATAATTTTATATTGTTGAATACTGATAAAACAGAGATGTTGGTCTTGGGGCCCAAAAACCTCAGAAGAGGGTTATCTGATTTATCTCTTAATCTGGATGGTTGCTCTGTTGCTGCAAGTTTGGTGGTAAAAGACCTTGGTGTTACTATAGATCCTGGTCTCTCATTTGATAGTCACATCAAAAACATTTCCAGAGTAGCCTTTTTTTCACCTGAGGAATATTGCCAAAATTAGGGGCTTCCTGTCATTAATAGATGCAGAAAAATTGGTACATGCCTTTGTTACATCTAGATTAGATTATTGCAATGCATTACTGTCTGGCTGTTCCAATGCCTCACTCAGGAGCCTACAACTCGTACAGAATGCTGCTGCAAGGATCCTGACTAGAACAAAGAAATATGAGCACATTAGTCCTGTGTTAGCGTCACTTCACTGGCTTCCTATAAACTATCGTGTAGACTATAAGGTACTCCTCTTAATTTATAAGGTGTTGCATGGACTTGCACCCTCTTACTTGACGGATCTACTTCATCCGTACAATCCCCCACGTTCACTTCGCTCACAAGATGCAGGCAACTTGGTAGTCCCTAGAATATCAAAAAATACAGCAGGTGGCAGAGCTTTCTCCTATAGAGCTCCTTTACTGTGGAACAGTCTACCCATCTCTGTGAAGGACTCAGACACAGTCTCAATTTTCAAGTCTAGGTTAAAAACACATCTCTTTAGTCTCTCTTATAGTCATTAGGTGCAGATGTGGAGGGGGCGTAGCAATAGAGCCTTCTGGTGCAATGAGCTATCCTTACTGTCACCAATCATAAGTGATGATCCGCCCCTATCAGGACTGCTGATGATGTGGTGGGATGGTCTCTGAGTGCCCTCATGGCTGCGTGCTCCCTGTGCCACTCACCTAATTCGTTATGCTGCCCTAGATGACTTCTGCTGGTGCAAAAGTGTTATCACTACTCTTCCCCCTGATCCGGTGTGATATTTATCATAGTCATAATTGCACCTTTCCTCTTTTCTCCCGGCTTCGTGGCACCTGCCCGGAGCTCACCTGCCCCAGAGTCAACCCCCCACCCCTGCCATGTGTTAGCCGGATGCCGCTGGCCCAGACCCTAGCTGCTGGTTCCATCCCCCGCCCTGCCCTGGTATCTGGAGGGATGCTGGGACACATAGCAAAAAGTATTGAGTATAAATCAAAGGAGGTTATATTAATGTTATATAATGCCTTTGTCAGACCCCACTTAGAATACTGTGTGCAGTTCTAGGCACCGCACTACAAGAAAGATATAGAAGCTCTTGAAAAAGTCCAAAGAAGGGCAACTAAACTGATACCTGGTATGAAAGGTAAAAGTTATGATGATAGACTTAAGGCACTCAATCTATTTAAACTTAGCAAACGGAGACTTAGGGGGGATTTGATTGAGGTTTTTAAATTCCTAAAAGGGATTAACAAAGTAAAATACCAAAGATTTTTTAAGATAAGTGGGGTCAGCAGAACAAGAGGCCACAGGTGGAAATTAGTTACAGGCAAATTCCGCACAGATATTAGGAAGTTATTCTTTACACAGAGAGTTGTCAATGCCTGGAACAGCTTGCCAGGTTGGGTAGTAGAGGCAGAAACGCTTGGGCTACTCAAGTCCAGGCTAGATGTAGTACTAGATACTCTTTAGATTAGGACATGATGAGCCTAGATGGGCCGAACGGCCTGTTCTCATCATTATGTATTCTTATGTTCTTATACACACCTGCATTTAACATTCATACACACACACACCTGCACTTAACATTCATACACACACACACACACCTGCACTTAACATTCATACACACTCACATGCACACACACACACACCTGCACTTAACATTCATACACACACTCACATGCATGCACACACACACACACACACACCTGCACTTAATATTCACATACACACATCTGCATTTAACATTCATACACACACACACACCTGCATTTAACATTCATATATACACACACACACACACACACACACACACACACCTGCACTTAACATTCATACACACACACACACACACCTGCACTTAACAGTCATACACACACACACACACACCTGCACTTAGCATTCCTACACACACCTGCACTTAACATTCATACACACACTCACATGCACATGCACACACACCCACACTTAGCATTCCTACACACACCTGCACTTAGCATTCATTACATTTTTACATTTTAAGCATTTAGCAGACGCACTTATCCAGAGCGACTTCCAAGATGTGCATTAATACATGGTAGGAACAATCATAGTACGCGCAAGAGATCAGTGCAGTAATACAGCGATAGACATCATTGCAGGCAGCTGCATACCATACCTGTAATATTGGGAAGGAAAAGGTTAGTAAATTGTATTTCTTCTTCTTCTTATTATTTTTTAAATGAGTAGGCAGGGATACATATACAAGAAGTGTTGACACACAATTGGGTAGATGTACACACACAGAAGACACACGGAAGGTCGTTCCACCTGCACTTAACATTCATACACACACACCACACACACATTCACTACACACACACACACACACACACAACCAGGGCCTGGACCTGCAATTAATCCTCCATTCATACCTGCACACACATACACACACAGCACACACACACACACACACACACACACACACAAACCTGCACACACACATGCCAAACATCTCCCACCCACTCACACATTAGGTCACATTATGTAGGTCAATGCCCTTGATATTCCACAATTCTACAGCCAAATAAAAATGTATTTTAACCTTTGAGAGAACAGATGACATGCAAGGCAATTTGCAGAAAAATGGAAAGCATTTTATAAATTTTACTTAAACCTCAATTAAATTATATGCTCTACATACTTCAGATAAAACTGTAGCCATTTTCTCTTCAAAATCATGTATGTGTGAAAATTTGCGGGAAGTTTGGGTGTGTATATATGTGGGGGGAGTTTGTGTGTGTGTGTGTATGTGTGTGTGTGTATGTGGGGGGAGTTTGTGTGTGTGTGTGTGTGTGTGTGTGTGTGTGTGTGAGAGAGAGTGTGTGTGTGTGTGTGTGTGTGGGGAGGGTGTCAGAGTGGGAAGTGTTCTCAGGTTGACTCACTCACTCTGGCCCTCTGTCACAGAGTCTGGAGGCTGACTGATTATCTGAAAGAGAGGCACTGTCTGAACCAGTGACACATCCTCCTACTGCCAGCAGACATGCACACGCACACACGCACGCCCGCCCGCGCGCACGCACACACGCCAGCGCGCACGCACACATACATGCACACACACACACACTTACTACTACACACTCGCACACCCACACACACGCATACACACACACAAACTCCCCCACACACACACACATATGCACAACACACACACACGGCTGGACCTGACCCCCTGCACTCATGCCTCTGTCAGAGACAATGGAGAGTGGAGACACAGACTCAATGGAGGGGGGTTACAGGGGGGGTTAGAGGGGGTGTCGGAGGGGGGTTAAAGGGGGTTAGAGGGGGGTTGGGTACTAAGTAGTGAGTGATGCTGAGCAGCATTTCTGAGAAGAGCTCAACTCACATGTTATTTGCCACATGTCACATCACTGCGACTGAGCTTGTTATCTTATTTCCTTAAGTGACAATGTCGCCGAGGATAATCTCTATCTGTCCAAGCCAGGCAACATTTTACTCCACACAAAACAGTCTGCAGTATGGAGTATCTCCCATCAGGAACAGGACAGGAGCTGAACTACAGACACAACCATTCCACAAAACAGCCAGGAGACACACACCTATAAATACACACTCAAATTATTCACCTCTGTCGATTTTGGGGTTTAATGTTCCTTCTGACCATCATCATAAAAGTAACTAGGCAGGCAGTGTGGTATAATGGTTAGGGAACTGGGCTTGTAACATTAAGGTTGCAGGTTCAATCCCCAGGTGGGACACTGCCGTTGTACCCTTGAGCAAGGTACTTAACCTGAAATGCTTCAGTTAATATCCAGCTGTATAAATGGATTGTAAAGAAATGTAAACTGTAAGTCGCTCTGGATAAGAGCGTCTGCTAAATGCCTGTAATGTAATGTAATGTAATGTAACTGAAGATAAGAAATAGCCCAGGCACTGATCTAGTTTTTTGTTCCTATAATCACTCTACATTTATACATCACTGGAGTTCATAGTTCAGCTTTACTGTTACATTTTTTATTATTATTCATTAGTGTATTAGCCCATTATAAACACTTGATTCATCTGTTTGTACTAGAAAGCAGCACTGATTCACCATTTTGTGTTGGAAATCTGAACTTGAATCTCCGGTAATGTTATATATTAGAAAGCTGAAGGTGTGAAGAGTTATATAATAAGTGCGACAGAATCAATATCCTGACTCACTACTGACAACATTCAACTCCTGTAATCTTACCCAATACACATACTGACATCATTACACCTCCCTCCCTCCCTCACTCACACACACTCTCACACACACACACACACACACACACACACACACACACACACACACACACACACACACACACACACACACACACTCACTCACATCATTACACCTCTCTATCTCTCTCTCTCGCCCTCTCTCTCTCACACTCTCATCCACACACACACACACTCTCTCTGACATCATTACACCTCTCTCTCTCACACACACACACACACACACACACACACACACACACACACACACACACACACACACTGAAGCTGGGAAGCCAGACCAGGAATGACTGTGAATACAGCAATTCATTTTAATTAACCCTCCAGATACACAACCCCAACACCACCACTAACAGGATGGTATGGTGTTGACTCACTCCCAGGGGCTTTGTTGTGTGTGTGTGTGTGTGTGTAAGTGTGTGCGTTGGGGTTTAGGACTGACTGACACATTATGAGACAACTTACCCCCAACCCTCCCCTGACAGACACCCCTGTTCTGTATGCTGCCGGAGTGGGGGAGGAAGGAAGAGAGGGGAGGAGAAGAGTAGAGTGAGAAGGGGAGGAGGACAAAGACAGAGGGAGGAGAGTGTGAGTAAGCAGGGGTTGAAAAGAGGAGAGAGATCTCCTCGCCTCTCCACCTCACTCAGCACGGGGGTTTCAGGAAGCGTGACATTTCTTTGAACATCTTGATCCTGATTGGCTGTTTGCGACAGTGTAACACCTTCTTGTGGGCGTGATCTGGCACAGGTGTTTCTCCGGGGTTAGAGATTTGGGGTTGGGGTGTTTCGGGTTGTGTGCCAAGGGCAAACCGTACTATTTTCATTATGCAGCTCAACTAGTTGTGTTAGGCAGCTACATATTATCATTATTGCTTGTTTTTAATTAATTCATTTACCATCTCTTCAAAGCAGCAATGTGAGTCTGAGTGTACCATCCACCAGAATGGAGGAGTTCTGCCACAACATTTTTGGGGAAGTTTTTTCCTGTTTTCTCTTCCAATTTGGTAGCCAATTTAACCCTCTATTTATTTTGATTCACCCTCCCCCACGAACTCTGCCGCCCATCCTCCGGGATTAAGCTAATTCCCAGAGGCCGGCTATGATCCGCCTCCTCAGAGACGGAACTTGCCCCCCCTTTCTGGAGCCAAATGCCGCCCCCAATTGGGGCTCCCAGCTAGAACCGGTCTGGCACAGTCGGGTTTCAAACAGTGACAAGGCAACTCACACTCGTAGGACCAGTAAATGCGAGTGCGTTATTTCGCTATGCTATCGGAGGCCCCCACTGTCACAAGATTCTTAACTCTGCCCAAAGTGTAACTGTGTGCATGTATGTGCCAATACCTGTGTGAATTTGTGTGCATGTGTGTGTGTGCATGTGTATGTGTGTGCATGCACAGCGAGAGAGGGCAGGGCTTGGTGGTCTCACCTGTGCAGGTGTGCTGGGGATGAACAGTTGAACCTGAGACAGTGTTCTCAGCTGGCCAGCATGTCCCTCTTTCTACACATCCTGTAACACAAAACAATTCACCGGTGAATCTACCGGTCAACATACTGGTGGGTCAGACTGGAGGTCCACATAAAATAAGTTCCCACCAACCAACATAAAAGTTATCACCGCGCGGTCTATCAGCTGGCCAGCTCTCAGTACAGCAGGTTTAACGTCCTGTCTCAGTGTTCTCCTAATTCCCTGTCATCCCAGAGGAGGATTACAGCTATACCTCCCCAATAATACACAATTACACCGCAAGCAATTACAAAGCACAAAAACCCCACATTAGAAATTACAATAGTGACTCAATAACACAGCACTCTTTTCTCCCACTAAAGAAAGATCCAAAGCACAAAATACACTATTTGTGAAAACAAATATACAAATATTAATGATTTAAATCTGACATGGGGGAGGAAAATAAAATTAAAAAATGTGAACTCATGTGCGCTGTACTGATGATGCAATGCTGGAGCTTGTGGTTAACTCTGCTTAATGTCAGTAAATAGTCAAATGTCACTGTAACCCCCTTCCCCCTTTTAAACTCTTCACCTCTCCCTCCTCCTCCCCCTTCCCACGCAATGGCCCCATCTGTGCTTCATATTGACAAGAGAAGAAATCTCCACCATTTCTATGAGCACACACAATCCCAGTCCAGGGTCACTTTCTCTCAGTGTCCTTGGCTTTGTGTCTAGGACACGCACAATAATATATACATACGAGTGGTTAGGCATTGTCAGGACTCTGTTAGGGCTCACAGGTTAACAGCAGTTTAAATCCTGGAAGGATCATTGTTATGGACTACTTATGAATGTATTCAGCACCCTCTCACAACAGTGACTCTCAACAGTGTCCATCATGCTAACATAGAGAGCTGAGCTGAGGGCTATGGTCCTATAGCAAAGGAGTAAACCATGTTTTCAAGGTGTACAGACTTTAACAATGACAGTTGCCCTGGTCAAAAGATTCTGCAAAGTACAAAAGTTAATGTAATTGTGCAGTTAAAATGATGACACTTCTTTTCATTTTTTTAAATAGTTTTGGACTTTTTTGTTCCAGTTTTTCTCCCAATTTGCCCAATTATACCCTCTATTTATTTAGATTTTCCCTCCCCACACGAGTCCGCCGCTCGTCTCTACGAGGCAAGCAAATATCCCGAACGCAGTGAACTCTGCTTCCTTCAAGACGTAATTTGCCCACCCACGTTCTGGAGACACCCTTACATGCTTCTCAGAGATTTCATGCAAGCTCACCCTCCCCCTCTCCCTGGGGCGGAGGGCTAAATGCCACCCCCGGATCGGGGCTCCCCACCAGGGCCGGTCTGGTACAGTCGGGTTTCGAGCCGCGACCGTGATAGGCAGCTCACGCTCATAAAGGACCAGCCAATATGGATGTGTTGGACTGCTACGCTGTTGGTGGCTCCATGATGAAACTTCTGGACATGGACTATACTAGCCCTCCCTGAAGTGAACAGGTGTGTGAGGATATGGACTGAGCTAGTTATGACTGGACAACAAACAAATGAACCAAAATATCTGAATGAAGTGAGAATAAAACTGAGCAGTGCCCCGGAGTCACGTGCTTTTGTTTCACAGTTCAGTGGGAGTTACTAACCTCTCTCACACTCAAAGGTTAACTGGTGGGTGGAGAACCCACAAAAAAATTAAAAATAAAATGCTGTATCTCAGAGAGAGAGAGAGAGAAGGACAGCAACAGACAGACAAACTTATCAGTGAGACACACAGATGTGCTGGTTGAAGTGAATTTGACGTTCGTCTACAGACGGCCAGGTGCAGTGTAACCTCTGATACTGTCACCGCACCATCTGGGAACATACAAGCAAACGCACAAGCACACACACACACACACACACACACACACACACACTACGCCCACACACAGCTGTCCCGATACCACTGTTCTGATGTGACGTGAACAGGTGGCACATCTTACCAAGATGGCGATAGCAGCAATGCTACACAGCAATGAACGTTACCACAGAACTATTGAACACAAATGTATCTACTGAACACACTGACCTACAAAACAAAATGGGACGTTTCAGAGTAGTGTTGTCTCTCTGAAGACAACTCTACAGAAGGTGTGTGAGTGTGTATAGGGTTGAAGGTGTGTATGGGAAGGGGGGTTCAGTATGTGTGTGTGTGTGTGTGTGGGGGGGTGTAGGCCTGTCTGGGGGTGTTGTGTGCGTGAAAGTCCGTAGTAAATGGTGAGTCAGAGGGACAAATCATGTCAGCACAAGCCACGCAAACACACAGTGACATGAGCTTGTGTTCAACCCCACAGGAGGAATAACGTGAATGTGTCTCTGATCAACTCCCCTGCACGCTGTGATCACAGAGTCGCTCTGTGGATCGTGAGACGCAACATGTTTCACAAGAACACCCACAACCCATGCTAGAAAGACTCAAAGGAGCGCTCCAAGCTAAGCTGTGAAAATGTCAGGGCCTTTCTTCACTGCTAGAGCAAGACGTGATGTACAGTCAAGCCCCCACAGTCTGTCTGTCTGTGGCTGTGTGTGAGGTGAGGGAGGGAGGCAGGAGGAGGAGACAGATGGGAGTGAGGGAGGACTGGGTTTGGTTTTGTGTTTGTGAACTTTTGCTTTACGTCAGAGAGAAAGGTTGTGGTCATATGAATGAATGAAAGATCTCACACACACACACACACACACACACACACACACACACATACACACACACACACACGCAAACCATTGGAATATGACAAATAAATAATGTATAAAAATAAGACAAACAGCTTCATAAATCATGTCTAGACAGAGGCTAATGAACAGCTCAGAGCCCAAGTTGTGAAATCTCCTTCTGTGAAGTCTATTTACTTTCATGAACTTGATTTAAACATCTGTCACTCGCCGGTGCTGCTGTAGTTCACAGTGAACAGCTTCACACACACACAGACACACACACACAAACACAATCAAATGCTGAATATCAGTTGTGAACCCCAGCAGGAGAACATTCCTGCAGCAACAAGACTACCTGTCCTGACATGCTCTCACAACACACACACGCACGCACGCACACGCACACACACACACACCCATAAACACGCACGCACGCACGTCATAGAGATCTCCACACAACAGAATATAGCACACATAATTGCCATCAACTTCCTGCTAAACTCAACAAAAGTGCACAGTTTCTGCAATTGACTGCATTGAAATGCAATTGCTGAATGAATCACATTGCAGGATTTTTGTGTTGCTGTGGCTAAGTGAACTACATTATGGGAATTTGGGCTATTGTTGATAAATGCTGTTGCTAACGAATGAACTGCATTGTGGGAGTTGTTATTGGTTGTAGACCACTGAACTTCATTATTTTAGACACTGACTGAGAGAACTGTGTTATGAGAGTTTGGGATACTGTGGCTGAGGGAATTACATGATGGGAGTTTGGGACATTGTGGCTGAGTGAACTGCATTGTGGGGGTTTTGGCCGCTGTGGCTGAGTGAACTGCATTGTGGGGGATTTGGCCGTTGTGGTTGAGTGAACGGCATTGTGGGGGATTTGGCCACTGTGGCTGAGTGAACTGCATTGTGGGGGATTTGGCCGCTGTGGCTGAGTGAACTGCATTATAGGGAATTTGGCCGCTGTGGCTGAGTGAACTGCATTGTGGGGGATTTGGCCATTGTGGCTGAGTGAACTGCATTGTGGGGGATTTGGCTGCTGTGGCTGAGTGAACTGCATTGTGGGGGATTTGGCCACTGTGGCTGAGTGAACTGCATTGTGGGGGATTTGGCTGCTGTGGCTGAATTAACAAGTCTTTCCTGCTGCAGATCCATCTGTTCGCACTAAAACCCAGAAACACAAAGAGGGATTTCATTTCTGTCCGCCACGTGATCGCCATCTGCAGATCACACTCGCACACACACGCACAAGCACAAGCACAGGCATACAGAGTTTCAGAGGAACCATGTTGGCAGTCAGAGAGAGAGAGAGAGAGAGAGGGGGGGGGGTTAACAGGGTTAAGGTTCAGGCCTCAGTGTACTTCAAACGAAATCGAATTTGGCGTGTTCACACAGGCAAAACGAAGCGCCGCATTTGGCTTCGATCGCTGCAGTGTGTGCAGGCTGGCTAGGCGAACTTGTCGAATTTGTCGCACAGCCCCTCCCAATAGACCGTTGCTTGCAATTTGTCACCAATGTCACGTGATTGGTTGCGTTGCATACGTAAGTATGTCATTTGGGTCGCGTGTTTCCGGTTTACATCTTGTTATCCTTGCGCTATCCTCTACACGTCCAAATGACAAAATCTAGCGCCCTTCTATCTTGATAGCATTTGTTGGTTTATGCCAGATACAGCGAACTAGTTGCTAGCTAACATGTGGCTAAATTGTATGCAAAGTATAAAAGCTGCCGTTGGCCACTACTAACAAGCACTGCTAAAGTTTTTGTATTCCCTTCCAGTTTAGTAAGCCATCTGAATTGCTGAACATGCTTATTTAAAATCTTGCAAACTGGCTACCGCTATGAGAAAAAAATAGCCAATTGTTCTATTCTAGCTAGAACGCTACATGTTAGTTAATTCAACTAACGAAGGTAATTGGCTAGCTAGTTAGCTCAAGGTAGGTAGTGGGATATTTTCCAATAAGGTTGCCAACGTAAGCTAGCGTGTAGATATGTGTATAGATGCGATATGTATTGGCATTCTCTGTGGATGCTTGCTGAGTGTTGTCACACTCCGCTCAGCCTCCTCTGGCAAACTAACTGTCCCATCCCTCTGGGCGCCTGGCAGCCACTCCTCGCGGTCTCGTCTCTTCTCTGTCCTGACCCCTCGGTGGTGGAACGACCTTCAGCAATCGGTCAGGACCGCAGAATCACTGGCGATCTTCCGCAAGAGACTCAAAACCCACCTTTTCAGACTCCACTACCACTGAATTCTGTACATCTAGCTAATTGTCATCACCACTGCCTGCTTACTCAATAAAAAATTCAAAAAATGTACTAACCTTTTCCTTCCCAGTGGTACAGGTATGGTACGCAGCTGCCTGCAATGATGTCTATCGCTGTATTACGGCACTGATCTCTTGCACAAACTATGCCTGTTCCTACCATATATTTATGCACATCTTGCAAGTCACTCTGGATAAGAGCGTCTGCTAAATGCTTAAAATGTAAATGTAAATGTGACGTATAGCTCATGTTTCTATTTATATTATGAGGTAGATCAGTTAGTTATATCAGTTAGTTACGTATGCTGCTAATTAGTTGATGATACAGTTCACAAGATTTAGTCGGCTAGATAACTTGGCTATGTTTTGATATGAAAATAGCAGGTGGCTGTAAAATCTAAGACGTATTGCCGAGTAGCACTTATCTAGTAATCTTGCTTACTTTTCCTACCCAATTAAAAAACTAGAACCACTATCTTTAGGTGTACCTAATGCTTAGATGGCTAGCATCTGGGGAATGAAAAAAAACCTCAATCAAATCCAGTCTCAGTTTGCTAAGCTAAGAGTGCCTTAAGTCTATCCTCATAACTTTTACCTTTCATACCAGGTATCAGTTTAGTTGCCCTTCATTGAACTTTTTCAAGAGCTTCTATATCTTTCTTGTAGTGCGGTGCCCAGAACTGCACACAGTATTCTAAATGAGGTCTGACAAAGGCATTATATAACATTAATATAACCTCCTGTTGGCTTTTTTCACTGCTGTAGCACACTGCTTTGAGGCAGATAGGCTTTGATCAATTACAATTATTAAGTCTTTTCAAATTGAACACCTACTAACTTTTCTCTTCCCATAAAATAGTAATGTTTTTATTTCCCACATAAATAACTTTACATTTAGCAATATTGAATGTCATCTGCCACGTATCTGCCCATTCTTGGATTTTGTTTAAATCATCTTGGACTACAAATTCATATAAATGTTCATGCTTAATAAATGAATAGACGGACAGATTGTTATTAATAGTAACAATAATAGACAACCTGCATGCATGTCTACGAGGTCCGTGCGTACTGTAAAAGAGACTGAGGGTTCCATGTGGTCATTTCTTCTTTGTGACTATTGTGTTTTAAAAATGTATCAAGATTTATAAAGAGTAGAGTAGATGTCTATAGCAAACGAGGGAGGATACAGAAGATAGGGCTAAAATGAGAGGTAGAAATGGGTGTTTCACCCACACGGTGAGTCAAACTGCACACACCCCAAAGAATGATGACATACCTGTTTTCACATCATTGTTTTCTTCTTGGGGAAAAGAAAGCAATGTGCAAAACATACAACTCTGACTGGGAGGATTATTCCATCATTTCATCGATCATATCGTTGCACAGTTTAAAGCGGCACAATTCCTGCTCTACATCTTCACTTCCCTGTAATGATTGACAGGGTGTGAAAACCACTCGAAACATTAGGACCACGCTGATGATTAATCAGGAACAACCACTCCTCAGTTTACCACCTTTGAGTTGGTCTCTCTCACACACACACACACACACACACACACACACAAACACACACGCACACACACACACACAGGGTCAGGAGGTCCAGTCATTGGTGGGACAGCAGTGTTGTTTCCCTGAGAGAGTGTGCAGTAAATGTGTTAGGGACAGTGTGTAAGTGTACAGTAAATGTGTTAGGGACAGTGTGTAAGTGTGCAGTAAATGTGTTAGGGACAGTGTGTAAGTGTGCAGTAAATGTTTTAGGGACAGTGTGTAAGTGTGCAGTAAATGTGTTAGGGACAGTGTGTAAGTGTACAGTAAATGTGTTAGGGACAGTGTGTAAGTGTGCAGTAAATGTGTTAGGGACAGTGTGTAAGTGTACAGTAAATGTTTTAGGGACAGTGTGTAAGTGTGCAGTAAATGTGTTAGGGACAGTGTGTAAGTGTGCAGTAAATGTTCTAGGGACAGTGTGTAAGTGTGCAGTAAATGTGTTAGGGACAGTGTGTAAGTGTGCAGTAAATGTTTTAGGGACAGTGTGTAAGTGTGCAGTAAATGTGTTAGGGACAGTGTGTAAGTGTGCAGTAAATGTTTTAGGGACAGTGTGTAAGTGTGCAGTAAATGTGTTATGGACAGTGTGTAAGTGTGCAGTAAATGTGTTAGGGACAGTGTGTAAGTGTGCAGTAAATGTTTTAGGGACAGTGTGTAAGTGTGCAGTAAATGTGTTCGGGACAGTGTGTAAGTGTGCAGTAAATGTGTTAGGGACAGTGTGTAAGTGTACAGTAAATGTTTTAGGGACAGTGTGTAAGTGTGCAGTAAATGTTTTAGGGACAGTGTGTAAGTATAAGTCGCCCTTGTCCAAGGTTATGTAAGTGTGTATTGCTGCCCTACAGACATAGAGAAACCTGTTCCGCAGGCATGCCCCAGTTCTGCTGCTGTGAGCATGCTCCTGGCCAGAGGTGGCAAGCTACTCTTTACATCTCCTCTCCTCCCACTCTCCTCTCCGGACTGCAGATCACTGACGAGCCCCGCCTCCAGTTCCAGCTCCACTCCACACACTGACAAATCACTGTGGCCCCAGGGCCTGCATTTCTGCCCAAGGGCCCCTCCCACAGCTGGACCAGAGAACAGGCCCCAACAGGGTGTGTGTGTGTACTGAGGAGTGTGTGTGTGTGTATGTGTGTGAGTGTACTGAGAGTGAGTGTGTGTTTACTCGAGGGAGTTTATAGGTGTACATGCGTGTTTGTGTAGCCCAATTGCCCCTCCGCAGAGACAGACACACAGACACAAGCACACACCCCCGAGGACTGTGTAGAAACTCACAAGCTGTCCTGTCCTCACTCCCTCAAGGCAGAGATCCACCAGAGAGGACCTCCACAATACGCTCACCATCGTTAATTACACGCAACATTCATTAAAACGCATCACAGACTCCGCTCACACCCACAGGTACACACAGACACACAGAGTTATGCACGCACACACACACACACATGCATACACAGGCAGGGTATCTGCAGGTTTAGCCAAGTCAGATTTAAGGCTTTTTAATACTTTTTTAATGCCACTCAGAATGAAATTTAATACCAATTTCACGATAACAAAATGGCAAAAATCACGCAACGACACCAATTAGTTTAGGTTTAGGGACAAATTTGTCCAAAGATGTTTATTAAAACATAAAGGGGTAACTGGATTGGATGAAACAAAGGGGTGACACAAACATAAATAACATAAATAGAAAATAATAAATTAAAACATCCAAATACATTCAGTGTCTGGCCTGCTGCCCCTGGAAAAAAAGTAAGCGTAATGTGACCTCACTGGTCTTGGTGCCCCCACTGGCTGTGGTCTCTTCCCTGCTTCTATTCTTTATTGTAAAAATGAAACAGCAGCCTATTGCGATTCAGATTTTCTTTTGCCTTATGGACCACTGCATAGGGACCACTGATGGGCCTAGCATTGAGACTGCCATATGTGTAGTCACTTGGGGGGCATGTATCTCAGTTCTGTGGCCCTCTTCTCCAATTCTCTCAGATTGCTCCTGCTGCAATAGTTCCAGAAACTTAAAGTTCACATTTGGGCCGTCCACTGCGACTGACAGGAGCTTTCGCATGTCCATCTGCTCTGCACATTCCTGAAGATTAAATGAGAATAATATATGAAGCATATAACATCTTAATAATACACTGATCATATTTATAACACTTTATGTACTGTCTTTTTACAAGCTTATAGTGCTCCAATATTTTAGCTAACGTTAGATAATTTCTCACAACTTACTTTGAAATGGTGCAGTAGATCTCGAGCTGTTCCATGCCCCATGAACTGCGAACCCAGGTATCTGGACCGAACTTGATCTTTGTCCCAGTAGCGCACATGAAGGTCCAGTTGTTTTGTTTTCGTGGTTTGGTTGAGGCTCTCATCGAACATCAACACAAACGTGTCCTTGTTTACATCCGCGATTAGATTATTTCGGAGATAAGCGGCCAATCCAAACCTTGCTATGTAGGCCGTTTTCTTTGCCACATGTGAATGTCTTAGCGATTTCCGAGTCAGGGAACATAGCACGGAATACCTATCCTACCCCGTCATTGCCATTGTAGGACTGGTGCTTCGTGACAGTGTTCAGAACCCACCGTACCTCAGCTTCAAGCGTCGGCGTGGAGCCGAATGTTGTCCGGACTTCTGTTCGTGCAGATGTTGTTGATGTTGCAGTCCTATCTGAGATGGCGCAGCTGAAGTGGAGGCAGGGGCCGAACAGAAATGCGAAATACTAGTCGTTTGCAGGCGGGTTTTATCAACCGATTTATGGTTGGCGCTCTGCATGTGCGATTCGACTGCTTTCACCCCCATCGTCCCGAGTTTAAAATATGTTTTGCAGAGTTTGCAGCGGGCCTCGTGATCGTCTTTGACTGGGACCAACCATGGCGCAAACACTGGGTTATCGAGCCAGTTCTCTTTAAATTTGCACTTTCCCATAACGAGTGCAAATGCTTAAATTAAGTTAGCTAACTTAGCTTGTTGAACTTGAATATTGTGCTCTCGAGAGTCGACTCCGTTGCTGAAATAGTTCCCCGCAAACATAAGGACCTCTGTTGGTTCCGCTCATTCCGGTCTGCGTGACGCTACAAAACGGTAAATAAAAATCTCCGACTTTATCTCCCGTTACCCGTTTTTCCCCCAGATTTCACAATGAAACATAAAATGACAAATCCAAATTTTTATCTTTCCTGCCTATGGCATTTTTAAGACCTCTGAAAGATGGATTTAAGACATTTTAAGACCAATTAAGGCCTTTATTGTTGAAAAACAAATGTAATACTTTTTAATACTTTTTAAGGATCCGCGGACACCCTGACAGGTACACACAGCTATGCGTGCATACACAAAAACACAGAGGGAGGGAGAGAAAAGAAAATGGAGATGGAAGACAGCCCACACAAACACACAACTAAGCCACACAAACGCACAACTGAGCCAAACAAACACACAACTGAGCCACACAAACACACATAAACACACACAAACGCACGCCAGCACACTGCGCCATCTGTCCTTTCACAGAAAACATTCAATCAAGGCCCACTTTTCTTTAAAGGTCTTTAAAAGTACATATAAACAGGAAATTCATGTGTGGTTATATGAAAACAAAGGCACAATCATGTCTTTAGGAAAAATAAAAAATAACCTGCATTAAGTCCATAATAAAAGGTTTGTAGGCTGGGAGACCATTACTATTCTACAGATGCAACAAGGCCAAAATTCAAGGGGAGTTACACTACATCATATTTAAAAGACAAAACATAGTCACTTCATTTCAACATTGCAAACACTACATTTAAATATTACACCACATAAAAAATATTATAGTTATACTCCATTAGACACTACATTATCCATTATCACACACCACACTTCAGCACTACCGTTACATTATAAACATTTATCAAATCTGCACTAAATTTCAAATACTACACAACAACTCTACCAGACACCATTTTCGATACTCATTCACATACACATGTGAACAAAAACACACATGCATGCATGCACACGCACACACACACATACACACATGTGAACAAACATATGCGCACATACACACCTAAATACATACTCTTATATACACACATCATAATTGAAATGCAGGCCCCATTTCCCCTCCTACGGCTCTATACAGAACACACAGGAGTGATGTGTGGCACAAGAGAATGGCACTCACATTGTCTGCTGTCTGCTCAGTACAGCATAAACACCATCCAGACACACACACACACACACACACCAGGAGAGGCAGACAGGCTGACAGTCATTGAGGTTCTTTGATACAACAAGACTTTACGGTGGATTAAGGCTCCAGACATCTTATATGGCCAATACAAAGGAAACAAGAAAATCAATTGTAACATCAACATTGACTCTGACTCCATGCTGAAATTGATACTGATAAGAAACCAAAAGGGGTGTCAGTGTGTGTGTGTGGGGGAAGAAAAGAAGAGAGAAAGAGAGAGATCGAGTGAGAGAGATTGAGAGAGAGAGTGAGATGGGGAGAGAATAGGGGTCCTAGGGCTGTCAGGAAAGCCGTCTCTTCTCAAATCAACAGAAGTCGGATCAGGTTACTAAAGTCTGAGAGAAGCAGACACAACACTAGGCACAGACAGGTCACTATGCACCCACTGCCCTCGGCACAGGAGTGAGCACACACACACACACACGCACACACACACACACACATCAAGTTTAAGTGTGCCCAGTGTTGTCTGTATGAAGACATTCCAGTGGCTGCTGCTGCAGAACTGGAGACACAAGCAGGACGTCTTTATGCCAAACCCAAATCCAGCTGAACAGAACCAGATCCACTCAAAAAATAAACGGAACCAAACCAAACCGTACAGCAAATACAATTCTACCCAAACTAAAAGTAGTGAAGTACACTAGGGATGTTTATTTGATATTTGAATACTATATGGCAGATAAAATTGAATATAAGTCTCAACCCACCCCCCGATTCCCCCAGGATTGCATCTTTCTGTGTGATGACAGAGAAACTGGCCTTCATTCAGAGATCGAGGAGGAACATGAGCGCAATTTACCAATCTCTACTCATCTACCCACACTGAGGAAAAAGTGTGAAACTGCAAAAACATTCATTTTTTCATCATTAAAAATGATGTGAATACTGATCCAGGTCATAGATTAGTGATTTAATGGTACATGAGTAATATATTATTGTCTCATCCCTAAATCTAACCGAGACTGAACTACACTTAAACCAAAGTGACCCAAACCAAAATAATCTGAGCTCAAAGCCAAACAAAAGACAAGGCAGATAAACAGAGCTGAACTCTTCACATGGTTCTCTAACCCTAATTCTAAAGGCCTCAGTATACTTCAAATGAAATTGAATTTGGCGAGTTTGCACAGGCTGTCGAACACGGCGTTGCGACCACATGTCAGTTTACTCGCTGCGACTTGAGGTCTGTTCGTTTAATGACGCTCCACGCCAGATGGGGGAGCTTGCTAGTCGCTAGACTATAGAACCGCAAATATAAATACCAATGAAGCAAACATAGGCAAGGACCGAATGTGCAACGCAGTCATGCTTGATGTACAAAATAACCCTATAACCCTATGTTTAAACCATCATACCTTACGATAGGATCCTGTAACAGACATAAGAAAGTGTGCTCCAGAAACTGCAAAATGTAATTTCTCATTGTACGTTGTATATAGTATCAAGTGACTCTGAATGTTATTTTTTGATGTAGTAGACCATGGGTTAGCCTAGCCTACATTACATTTAAACAACTCTGCATCAGCAATTGTCATTACTGAGCAGGGTTCATTTTCTTTTGATGATAACTTTGAATAAATGGTATCTTATTATCCGTATTAATATACTGTAGCTAATTAGCAAGCTGGTTAACTTAATTAGCAACTAGCCTATGCCACACAATTGGTGGTGAACTCAGGCCAAATAGATAATGTCTTGGGCTGTCCCCGGCTAAAACAAATCTTGGTCGACCAACAGTCGTCCGTTTTTTCCAATTGGTCAAAACCTTTTTTCTCTCTATATGACACACCCTATTTGTTTTAATAAATACAACTATATGCACACTGCGCTTGTCTCATGTTTTATAACTTTCTTAAGTGAATCACACAAATGAGTAACAATAGGCTAATGACTTTATGGAGCCTTCTCCGTTCCAAGCCTCATGCTGCCCTTGCAGATTCTGCCGTTGCGCTTGTGAAGTTGCGGTATGGCCACATAATAGGCTGATGCTTTTATTTGACCACAACCATAACACATTCTAATGCGTAGGCTATGTTTTATTTAATTAACCAGGTTGGTCTCATTGGGATTTAAAATCTCTTTTGCAAAAAAATGGGCTAACAAACGAATGATCACACATAGCCTAATGTCTTAAATTGTAGCCTAAAGCTGAACATAAAGTGGCTATAGCCTATAGAAAATAACTTACTTAAGTCGGAGACCATCCTACTTCCCCAGTCGTTTCATGTTATGGCACAGGAACACTAACTTGTCCACATTTGTTGGCAAAAGGCTGCTCCTCGTTTTATTAACGATAAACCCTGCCTTTGAAAATGTGCTTGCAAAGTTTACATTACACTTTTTTTGGATCGCCCGCGACTAAAACGAATGCCATACTCCAGATGTTTTCTTTGACATTATGTTCTTAGGTTATATCGAAATGAGTAATTAAAGTATGCCTATATCACTAATCTTAACTGTAGGCAAATCTTAGGCTACAATTAAAATGCACATTCGCATGCCTAAAACAAGAAGGATACAATATAGGCTACATGAAAGGGGGTGTTACGCATGTTAGTTATAAATATATAAACCATACAATTAGCAAAACACATTTATTATAAAATGTTACTTTTATTAGTTTTGCAGAATTATTCACATTACTATTACCTTAACTGCCTAATACAAATTAAAGAAAACATACATAGGCCTAGCTATGTTAAGAGCGAAGGACTGTCACTGCCATACCTGCAGCATCCAGAATGGATTATTCTACTGACAAGCACGCCAAACTGTGGCGCAAATCTAGGTGTCTCATGCTGCATGGATACATATTTATTTTTTAAGTATTTATTTTTTGGCGCGACTGCTTGACCAAAACAAATCTCGGTCGACCAACAGCCCATCGACCAAACAATCGACCAGTTGACTAAATGGGGTCAGCCCTAATAACGTCAAATAACTAATGAGGATTTTGGTAGCAAGCTAACCTTAGCTAGCTACAAAAGCGGTGCATTTCCCGAAGAACAAAGTTTCCAACTGGATTCACAGGAAAACAAATTGCTTGTCAACAGGAAATATAGCTAGCTAGAGCTAACGAGGTAAGTAGAAAACCAGCTGGACACAATGATAAGACATAAACAGGAAACAAGTGGCCCAAATGACATACATAAAAAGCACAACCAATTGTTGACCTGCAGGCGACGGTGTATTGGGAGGGGCTGTGCAAAAAGTTCAGCTAGCCAGCCTGCAAACACTGCGGTGATCGAAGCACAATGCGGCGCTTCGTTTTGGTCACAAACCCACCATCTTGCCTGTGCGAACACGCCAAATTCAATTTCGTTTCAAGTACACTGAGGCCTTTACTCTCACCCTGAACTCTTCACATGATGGAATGACGTCACCACCGGCGTCGTCGTAGTATCAGGTCACATTACAGTTGAAATACTCTCAAAGCCTTGATTCCAACACACTGCATGACAACGCTTCTCACTTTGCCTTTCATAATCCCCAGTGCGTCAAGTCAACCCCTGGGGGCCACAGGTCCAAACTCTGGCTGGATAAGGGTCGTGTTCACATATTAAAATCAGCGGGGTTTAAAAAGAAGCATATTCTTCTTTCACGCTGTTCAGTATCTTGTTGACCGAGCCATTGAGTCCAGCGTGTGTGATGTTTGTGTGTGTGTGTCAGTGTGTGTGTGTGAGTGTGCGTGAATGTGTGTGAGTGTGAGTATGTGCGTGTGTGTGTGTGTGTGTGATGCAGGGCTGTGATGGTATGACATTTTCATGGTATGATAATCGTACTACTCAATATCATGGTTTTCGGTATATCACGGTATCAGTTTTTAAGCTAAAAAATAGTATCACACAAAGTTTACAACTAAATATGTTTATGGTATGGCTCTTTGCACTTATATACTATTTTAATTGAAAAATAAAATAATGTGCTGTCTGCATGTGCGCAATCACGTTGTAAACAAAACAAAATGCAAGAATAGCCAAAGAGGTGGTGGGATTAAATGGCATTAGCAGACACCCCAGGTCCAGTATAATATTATTTAATATGGGTTATTTAGGCCGTTTTCAGACCTGTAGTTCGTTTGATTTGTTCCGAATCAGGGACTAATTTGTTACACTGCTGAGTTTACCCCTTGGTTCAGTTTCCATTCATGGAAACATTTCTAAGCGGACCAGAATTTGTAAACAAACGCTATGTGCGAGCAAACTGTGCGGGAATTGTTTTCCTGAAACACAGGAAAAACGGTATCTTTCGGCTAGCTAACTCAACCACAAACTGTAGCTGGCTGATTCTATAATTGCGGGTACATTTTGCATATCATAGAAACGACAGAAAAAATATACTTAAATTTCAGGAACTTCTTTATTTTCTCACAGAAGACATCTAAGATTTAATAAATTCAATCGATGCCAAACATACAGCATTTGCCTTTGCTATTTTCAATAAAAAAACTTGTTTGCCAACAAAATAATCAGTCAACTCTGTTACGGGCAAATTAGGCAATGTGTGGAAGAAAAAACAATTCAGAATACAATAAATACTTTTTACTCTGATTAAAAAATAGTCCATACATATTAACATTTAAAACAGGTATAGTATTTCACTTCAGGGTACATTTTAAACTTTGTAAATGCACATGTTTATATAATCGCCCAAAAAGGATCAAACACGCGGCAGTGTAGTATAATGGTTAGGGAACTGAGGTTGCTGGTTTGATTCCCAGGTGGGGGCACTGCCGTTGTACCCTTGAGCAAGGTACTTAACCTAAATTGCTTCAGTAAAATATCCAGCTGTATAAATGGATTGTATGTATAGAAATGTGAACTGTGTAAGTCTCTCTGGATACGAGCATCTGATAAATGCCTAAAATGTAATGTAATGCAAACATTTTTAATCAAAATCCATTATATGAAAAACCTATATATAAAAAAAAGTCCTTAAAAATATTCCAAAAGAATAGAAATATCTCAGCAATTTTCATCAAATTAAAATAATGATTTTTTTAATCAATTTAGTGAAAAAAGAGTTGACACTTGAGGTAACAAAATTACCTCAGTAACAGATTTGACAAAAACAGGTTTTCTCAACTCAGTAACTTTATAAACAAAGCCATTACTCTGTCAATAGAAATGTGACTGCACTGTGAAGCCTCACATAACTTAATGAAGGAACTTAGAGGAGCAAGAGGACATCAAATGCACTGTAGATGTTTGTTCTGACTTAATTAAGATGAAATTCCAGCCCATATTTCCTTCTTTATTTCAACATGCCGTGATGCAAGTTTGGTAATCTTACAATATCATCAGAAATATAACACAAAATGTCATCCCGTGCCGGCCAGAAGAATCGGTTCCTCCCAACTTTGTGCATGCACATCACTTTACATGGGTGTCATTTACTTTCAAGATGGTTCCAGGACAGATGTCATTGTAATACTTAAGGACACACCATTGTTCAATGATGTCTTCACTTTCCCAACTGATTTCAAGCTCTGACTCTTCACTGGTCAAGGCTCTGAGAGGCTGTATTTCAAAGTCAAATTTTTGTGTGTGGTGGCACTGGCACTCAAGGTTTTGCTTGGTGGAGCAGAGACAGCTCACATCACAATAAATGAGTTGGCCAGGTGAGAAGGTGATCATTTGATGCATCTGCATTGTCAAAGGCACCACAGGAAGCCCTTTTGGCATGTTCTGGATTGCTTTGTTGATTGTATCTTCTTCAACATAGGAAAGCTTCACTGATGTCTCAGCATCCAGTAAGGCAACTGGAATAAACAACTCCAGAGCGTTAGGGATATCTCTCCCATGGTTCACCAGCATAGTTACTACATTTACTACAGTTTCTGCTAACCTCACTTCCTGTAGTCGTAGGCCTGTCTGGGGATTCTGTGGTGGTTGAAAGTCTACCTCAGGACTCTGTGGTGGGGTGAGTAGGTGTTTATGTTGTGCTCTTTTGGCTCTGCTCTTGCTCTGTGCATTTCTCCAATACTTCTGCTGTCTCCTTTTTTGTCTTGGCGTTAGGTCTGTTACCATCCTGACTTTTCCTAACTCCTTTTTCTGCTGCCATCTCTACCTGTCTTTAACCAAATTCTCTTGTCTTCTGACAGGGTTAGCATCTCGCCGAGCACAATATCTCTCCTGCTTCTCAGCAGCCGAGAGTGGCATGTCTATAACAAAAATATATGCATTATTTTTAATATATTATTATTATTATTATTGTAACAGTGGGGTCCAAAAGTGTGAGTCCACTAGCAATATCTGTTTGTTTTCATCATTCACCAAAAACTAACAACATTTTTACTTAGTTGATATATCTAAAGCAAGATTTTCGCATCGTTTTTACTAACACAAGTCAACAAGTCAAGACAACATAAGTTACATCCGGTTGAGTTTGACAGTAACAACATTGACAGTTTTAAACAATTTGGACAAAAACTCCACTTGCTAGCATGAATGCTACGTAGCACATGGCACTGATCAAATCATGATTGTAATACTTTTAAACAAACAATTATTAGATCAATAATCATTGGTGCTTTCCCTATGATAATATGGTAACAGTCTTATAAATATACTCTTGATCTAAGCACTATTTTGATCAAAATATTTTCAGAGGAGGTATACCGCCATGTGTTTCAGATCCCAGATTTAAGAGGAAGTGACATAATTGTATCTCGTTTACACAGCAGTGGGACAAAAAGCCACCGATTTAAAGGGGAAATAGGCGGTAACAGAGTTGACGCAAGATTAGAGGACAGGCATTTTTGAATGATAAATGTTATATTAAATGCATTTAATGTAATCTTATCATGTAAAAGACTATTCATTGCTATTACAGCTACCACAAAAGAAATATAACCAAAACAGTAATGTTAAAAAATGTAATTTACAAAAGTAATTCAAGTTGATAAAAAGCCTTGACAAATTCGGACAGCAAGAAATCATGATTTTCAGTTGAATAAGACACTTTTTTGAAGAAAATGATTATTTTATGCTCCAAGTGACTATGTGTTCAATGAAAGTGAACAACAAATTACTCAAATCATGAAAAATAAGAACATTTGAACAAAGCAGGCAAAAAAATCACTTCGGACATTAAATGCACCCGCAATTATGTAATCACCCAGCTAGTCATAATGACAGTTAGCTAGACACTTTAGTCAGCTACACAAGCTTGCTACGTAGATAGCTAGAACTTTTCCTATTCGCTTCCATCAGAATGAGATGTTAACACGGCGCTTGCTTTTAAGTGGTGTTTTCGCTGCGATGTTGCATTCTACTTTTGCATTGCGTAGCTAGAATTGCTTACACAAGATAGCTAACGTTAGATAACCCGCATGTCGATGTAAGATGGCTAGCTAGTTAAATGCAAAACAAAAGCACATATAGCAAGACAGCTAACGTTAGGTAGCTCGCTTAGTAAATGTCAAAACTATCCAGAGATTACATAGCTAGCAGGCTAACAACATAAACACAATGTTTGTATTATGAACTGGTCAATATTCATCTAGCAACATTTTCTTTATTAGTTGGCTGGCTCGCAACAACCGGTTAAGTTATTTACTATTTATGTTCGTTATTTAACTTGCTAGGCTGGCAAATGTTTTCATATTGTATTTCAAAGCGTGCATCATGCATAGCGATTTGGGTCGGAATGCATTCTCACTACATAGATCGCTTGGAAGTGTACCGAGCCCACCTTCTCGGTCAGATCAGTAGGGTAGTCTAACGGTTGAAATATCCCCCCCGCATGAAAATAGCTTTTACCACGTGATATACTATCGCGGTATTACGTTAAGTTCATGATATTACTATTTCATATTTTAATATAGTGGTATACCGTAATATCCGTATACCGTCACACCCGTAGTGTGATGCCTGAGGGACACTTCAGTGCTCATTTGCTTACTCTAAAATCAGTTTACGTGTCGTTATGCAAATTCCTCGATTCATATTTTCAGATGATGAACATGGATATTTATATTAGTGCATCCACATAAATATACGTGGATCTGCCCAGTGGCAAGTTTTAAACCCGTCTGTATCCAGAATCCAAATGTAAATCCACAATGTTAACCGTAGCTGAATTGCACATCGAACAGCTGCTGGATGTTCACACATTCTGCGAAATGAAGGCAGCGCTTCTATTTGACTGAGGCAGACGCTCAATTCTCTGTGCAAGACTGAGTAAGGGAGGGAGTGAGGGATGCACAATGCACAAGAGAGGGATGCCCCCCCCCATGACGTCACGGACGGGCTCATGTCCTCTTTGTCTGGCTGGTCTAATCACCTTAATGGATTACTGTAACATAATCATGTGAATCGATTTCTGCCACATAACCACGTTAATTGATTACTGTAACATAATCAGGTTAATCAATTACAGTGGCAGAAGGACATGTTCAGGGTCAGGGGGTTACCCCCTTTCCCTGTTTCCAACAGTAGCGGCTTTAGGGCGCTGGGCTAGTGCAGTGTGACACGATCACACGATCACAGATTGTGTTACAGGGCCAGGCAGCGTGAGCTGGACAATGCATTGTGTAACATATCAGGGCTTCACAAAACTTCACCCACCATATGCAAGCAAACCTGCTATACGTGACACCACGTGCAATCTGGGAGACTATTACTGTTACAGTGTTCCATCAATGACACTGGTCTGTGTGTGTGTGTGTGTGTGTGATGTGTGTAGTTTCTGCTGTGTTCTTTACCAGATCTTGTTTTTTTTTTTTTTTTTTTTTTTACAACCTCACATAATTCCTTTACACCCTGGGGCACTCTTTTCTTTATCCTCATTCTCCTTCTACCTCTCCCCCTCTTATCCCTCTCTCTCTCCCCCTCTCCTCTCTCTCTCTGGAATGTTGCATATCGAGGTGAAAGGGTCTGAGAGGGAGACTCACACACAAAGCTGTCAAAACACACCTGGGCCCGTTACTAAGGGTAATACACTTCAACCTGTTACTAAGATGTTTCCTGCACACTCGGCATAAGCCATATAAACACACACACACACACACACACACACACACACACACATACATATTGCACATACATACACACACACACACACACACACACACACACACACACACACACACACACAACCCCACCCGCCCTGAACTTAATGACCCCCTGAGACAGCGGCTAAGAATGGAGTCAATCACACCACAAACGAGCTGTTTTTCCATCAGTGTTTGTGTATTCCTCCTCCTGCTCCTCCTCCTCCTCTCCTGCAGCTCACCCACCACCCAGCCCCCTCCCCCTCCCCCTTCTTTTCTTCTCCAGCACCAATCAGTCACCCCAGCCACCCCCACCCCCCTCCATTCCAGTGAATGCACAATCTTTCTCAGGAAGGGGGAGGGCACTGTGAGCTGCTCCTGGCGTGTGCACGTCCGCAAACAAACGGCCGCCCCACAAAGACACACGGACAAAGACACACAGACACAAGCTGAGCTGAGAAAACCCCAATAATCAGCCGCCTTCGTCACAATCAAACCGATCGCTCTTCACAGAGACAGAACCTGACGATTGATCACTTCATATTCCTCTGACCGCTGAACCAAGCTACACAGGAAATACCAACGCTGCTCAATTAACATCACCATTAAACACATCCTGTCAAAGAAACACTATTATCAGAAACACTACAGCTGATTACAGGACCCGTATGTTCAGAGGGGAGGAAACATTCATGTGAAGAGAATCGACCTCATCTGAACTACAGCTGGCTCACTGAGGAACGCCATTGGTCCATCAGCATGTCAAATACGCTCTCATCACAGGCAGATGGAAAACTAAAGAGGATGTACTTCCGGTGCTAATGAATTAATGAATTAAGCGATTAGGGACAGGAGAGAGAGAGAGAGGGGGGAGAGAGAGGGGGTGTTGCAGCGGTGCGGAGGAGTCCCAGGTTGGGGGAGGGGTAATAGAATAGTGCCGGAGGGATTAGGGTTCAGTGATTTGGTGGGTAGGTGTGTGGGGGGAGGGGCTGGCTGGGGGAGGGGCTTATAAACCAGATCGTTTTACATCCTCACTGGTGATCTGTATCTGTGAGCTCGCAATTTTCTCCGTGTTTTGTTTGTGTTTAAAAAAAAGGCAGTGATGAAGTTCAGCGGCGAGCAGATAAATATAAAATACACACCAGTGACATCACAGCGGGGTGGGAGGTGTATTTAGAAAAAACACAGGAACACGCAACAAAGCATGTTATCCTCTCAACACCACACACACACACGATTCTTGCCCCAGGACCCCAGTAATGGGGGGGGACAGGGGCAGAGAAGCACAGTAGCAGTCGATAACAATAATGCCCTATGTCCTGGTGCTCATGTCAGTCACCATTATCACCTTTGTTTATCTCTCTCTCTCTCTCTCTCTCTCTCTCTCTCTCTCTCTCTCTCTCTCTCTCTCTGCCACGACCATGAAAAAAATACATTGTGACCCCAACTTCTGGGGGATTTCTTGAACAAAAGCCCCATGCCAAACAACTTCTGTCAAGCCGGGTCTGACAGTCGACCCCTGAAGTACAGACATCCTCACACCATCCCAGCGTTCTGTACACAAAAAGACCCAGGACATACGTCCCCCACGCGTGCAATACAAGTCTCCACCGATCACAGAGCGGCTCGACTGCACCCTGGCATGCAAACTGCAAGTGAACCTCCCCAGACTGCACAGACACACAGACACACTTTTCTACAGCCTGCAGAAGAGAAATGAGAGCTGGGAGAGAAACCTCCTCAAACCTTCTTCGTCCAACTGCTTTTTCTTTGGGGATCAACTTTTGTTGTTGTTTAGATTTGTTACATTTTTTACAATTATTATGATTTTTATTTTACTATATAAAATGTAAAGATCTGGTGCCTTACCTTTGACAGAATGAGCCAGGGGTGCAGAGGATTTTGTAATTCCACACCGGTTGTGAGACAGAAACTCTCCCCGTTAAACAGCACTGGGCTTTTAAATCCCCACCAAACAACACGCAAAAAAACACACAACTCAGCACCTGACAAACGCACACACAAACATACACACACACACACACATACACACACACACACACACACACACACACACAGGGTCACAGGATCACTACTCCACTAATAATAAATATAATGTGTTTTTCTGAGTGTGTGCCTCTTGCCTTTCTTTCTTCCTTCCTTCCTTCCTTTCTTCCCTTTTTCTCCCTCTCTCTCCCCCTCTCTCTCCCTCGCTCTCTCTCACACACACTCTTTTCTCTCGCTTTTTTCCACTCAGTAGTCAAACAAAGGAAGGAAAGGAACAGCACACAAAGAAAGGGAAAGATGGCCCAACCCCCCGCTCTAGGCCAGTCTGCTTCATCTCTTTTTTGCCTTTCTCTACACAGCCCCTCCCCCATTCCCTCGTCACCCCCTCTCCTCTCCTCCCTCAGCCTCGTTTTCACAACCCTGTTCCCCCACTCCCTCCCTCCCTGACTGTCAAACAGATGGGATTGGAAAGCAGGAATTTCTCTCTCTCGCTCTCAGTAAGAAGGGCTCACTGATGAACTGATATTGGAGATGATAGATCTGGCCTGTATGAATGTGCATGTGTAATATTTTACGGAAATTCTCAATCATGCTAATAAAGACATCTGTACTACCCCAAACTCTGTGGGGGTCTTGTAGGGTGCATCTGGAATAACCTCTGCCCCTTATGGAGTGGTTCTGCTCATGATTAGAGAGAGCAGTGTGTGTGTGTGATCACGGAGTGTGTGTGATCATGGTGTGTGTGTGTCTGTGTGTGTGTGTATGATCACGGTGTGTGTGTATGTGTGTGTGTGTGTGTGATCACGGTGTGTGTGTGTATATGTGTGATCATGGTGTGTGTGTGTGATCATGGTGTGTGTATGTGTGTGTGTGTGTGTGTGTGATCATGGTGTGTATGTGGGTGATCATGGTGTGTGTGTGATCACGGTGTGTGTGTGTGTGTGTGTGTATGTATGTGATCATGGTGTGTGTGTGTGTGTGTGTGTGACAACGGAGTGTATGTGTGTGTGTGATCGCAGTGTGTGTGGGTGTGATCATGGTGTGTATGTGTGTGTGTGATCATGGTGTGTGTGTGTGTGTGAGATCACGGTGTGTGTGTGATCATGGTGTGTGTGTCTGCGTGATCACGGTGTGTATGTGTGTGTGTGTGTGATCACGGTGTGTGTGTGTGTGTGTGTGTGTGTGTGTGTGTGATCACGGTGTGTGTGTATGTGTGTGATCATGGTGTGTGTGTGTGATCATGGTGTGTGTATGTGTGTGTGTGTGTGATCATGGTGTGTATGTGTGTGATCATGGTGTGTGTGTGTGTATATGTGTGATCATGGTGTGTGTGTGTGATCATGGTGTGTGTATGTGTGTGTGTATGTGTGTGTGTGTGTGATCATGGTGTGTGTGTGATCACGGTGTGTGTGTGTGTGTATGTATGTGATCATGTGTGTGTGTGTGTGTGTGTGTGTGTGTGTGTGAGACAACGGTGTGTATGTGTGTGTGTGATCACAGTGTGTGTGTATGTGTGTGTGTGATCATGGTGTGTGTGTGTGTGTGTGTGTGTGTGATCACGGTGTGTGTGTGTAATCATGGTGTGTATGTGTGTGTGTGTGTGTGATCACGGTGTGTGTGTGTGAGATCACAGTGTGTGTGTGTGTATATGTGTGATCATGGTGTGTGTGTATGATCACGGTGTGTGTATGTGTGTGTGTGTGTGTGTGTGGGTGTGTGTGATCACGGTGTGTATGTGTGTGTGTGTGTGATCATGGTGTGTATGTGGGTGACCATGGTGTGTGATCACGGTGTGTGTGTGTGTGTATGTGTGTGTGTGTGACAATGGTGTGTATGTGTGTGTGTGATCACGGTGTGTGTGCGTGATCATGGTGTGTGTGTGTGTGTGTGTGAGATCACGGTGCGTGGGTGTCTGTGTGTGATCACAGTGTGTGTGTGTGTGTGTGTATCAGCACTATGCATGCGAGTGACTGCGTGTCACTGTGTGTGCGTTAGTGATTAAGGGTGCGTAAGGATGATAGTGAACAATGCCACTTTCGGACTCTGGACTCTAGTGTCTCCATGTCTGTCACCAACGCTCCTCACTGAGCCACACAGCCTGGGCTTCTTCCAGAACCAACAGCCCAAAACAACACATGAAAAACGCTAGAACACGCGTTATACTTAATATCCAAACCTGTCTTATATTTATAAGTCTGCATACCTATCCAGGGGACCAGATTAGGGTAAAAGTAATACTTGTCAAAGGGCAAGTATTTTAAAAACGATACTTGTCCGTCCTAAAAGTTACTTGTCCATGGTCTATTCACCTTCCAATTTTCCTGGAAAGTGCGATCTCTGCTCTCTGAATCACATTTTCGCTGAGGTTTTAGCTGATCTTCTTTGGTTTTAGCCTTTTTAGTGGGGGTGGACTTGCCCCCTCAATAAATCTCCACATCTTTGAAAATGCGATCACTATGTCGTATGTAGCCCAAAGATAGACACGACGGTTAATGGTATTTATTTTCTACACGGATATTTATGTTTGACTTGTGCAGCGTGTGCTCATGGGACTGTGTAGCAGTGAAGCTCTGACAGGTGCCCACTGGTGGCGTTAGTGACTAGTGTTCTGACAGTACAATACATCATAACGTACACTCTAGTCGGGACTCGAACGAGAGATATTTTTCCATTCCCAACTAGAGTGTGGTATGGCAGCTAATGTAATAGCTAGCTAATAATTCCTAGATTTAACCAAGCAGGGATGTGGGGATGATTTGTGCTTGGACTGTAGGACGAAGATGAGAAATCACTCTGGAAAATCGATTCTTCAGCCTGGCGGGAGGGCTCACTGAACTGAATATAGACAGTAACTAGCTAGGTAGTGTTCATGGATATTGCTTGCTAATTCAAGGCTTTGTAAGTGATAAATGCATGATCACTTACTACGCCTTGTGTTAGCAAGCAACTATCAACAACAGATATTGATACCCAATGTCCGTGAAGGCTAACGTTAGCTAGCTAACTAACTAGCTGGTTCTCGCTGTTGTGTATATGTGCCGCGATCCGCGAACTTGCTTGACTGCTGCAGAGTCTGGCATAGCAACAACAAACGCGGTGAGCACAGACTGCATGCGAGTGACAATGTGCCGTTTTTCCCATTTGGAACTTCGGAAATATTTTTGAATATCCGTGCATGACGTATTTGTTATGATGTGAGTGTAAAACAGAAATAGTTCCAGTTAGCTAATTAAAAAAATAATAAAATCCTCAATTCACAGTCGTCAGCAGGACGATCACTTGGAAATCGAAGGTCGTCCTAAATTTTTAGACGTCTGAGACGATCTGGGCCCCTGCCTATCTTATCTTATTATATACTATTATCTTTCTGTCATATTCATGTTTCTGCCCATCCTGTATGTTTATTAGATTCCCCTCCACTCAAACACGCTCACGTCCAGACACACACAGAGTCTAAATCAGGTCCACAGACACACACAGAGTCAGAGTCAGGTCCACGCACGACTCACGGCCGTTTGGGCCAGACAAGCTGAGGAGAGCTGGTGACAGAGTGTAAGTATCAGGGCAGGTCTCTGAAGGGGAGCAGTGATAGTGCGGCCCAGGTTTGGCCTGGCCCAGGACCCTCACACACACACATGCATGCACACACATACATGTACACACACGTATGCACGCACACACACGTATGCATGCGCACACACACACACACACACACACTCACACACACACACACACGTGCGCATGACCATGGGCAGCCTGACCCATTACTACATTCATCATCATGGTGACATTGTTCGGGCATTACATAATCTTGAGAGGATTGCTTATCAGTCAACTGTAGCTTTGGCACAACGTGGGAAATAGTGAGCACAGACGCACAGACAGACAGACAGACAGACACACAGAGACACAGACAGACAGACCGAGAGACTGAGAATGTGCCAGTTCAGGGTGCTATGACCCTGTAATCAGTACAGTTAAGTAACTTGGTGCCAGACACAACGCAATCACAGGGCTGTCAAAGTCTGCTGCAGAACGAACAGCCAGCATAAACTGCCATGCATTCCAGAGAAGTGTCCAAATCTGTCCTCTATCAATGTGTATGTGTGTGTGTGTGTATGTGTTGGGGAGAGAGAAAGAGTGTGTGTGTAGTGTGTGTGTGTGCGCAGAGGGAGAATGTGTGTGTGTGAGTGTGTGTGTGTGTGCAGAGAAAGTCCACTCTGACCTTTGACCTCTCATGTCCCAATCATCAGGCCCAATGTCACATGACCTGGTGTGCCCTGAACCCTTCCTTCTGTCCTCTCCTCCTTCAGTACAACCTTTCAATAACCCTGCCATATTACACACACACTCACTCACTCACTCACACTCTCTCTCTCACACACACACACACACACAAACACAGGAGACAATCGCTCTACTCAATTTAGGCAAACTCAAGCAACAAATAAGTACAATAAGTAATAAATAAATAAAAATACAATTTGAAAGCATTTTAAGTCAAATTTTGTGTTTCTGAATTGAAAGATATCATTTATTTTGATGAACGAGAAAAAGCTTCAGTCTCTAAGTTCTGTTGCTAAACCACTGCCACCACTCACTGATTTTGGTGATATTTTGGGGACCTTGTGAAGGGGGAGGGAATTTTTATTTGTGCCTTTTATACAGATACTGATTGTTGGAAACAATACAAATAATTGACCCCCCCACTTTACCTGAGTACAGTACGGCAGGACCGGTTCCTTCCAGTGTGGGGGACTTTTGATATTTTTACAAACCACTTTCCAACAAAGTGAAAGAATAGAGGAGAGATGGAGAGGGGGAGAAAGGAGAGACAGGGGGGCAGATGGAAGGGGGAGAGCTCAAAAATGCAGTTTGCTTATGGTGAGGTTATGAAAAGAAATTCTATACATTTTTCTTTCTTTCAACAATAAAGTACTCCACCAGGAGCCGCACATCTGATTAATTGGCAATTCATGTTTAACTAGCTGCAGCTGTGTTCAATTAATGTGGGAATCAATGATATCCCCTCTGGAGCTCTCCTCTTTCATACCCCAAATATTCTCTTTTCTTTTATTTCATTAGTCTGTTATAATGCTGTTCATTTACATCGCAAAGATAGGGGGATAGAAAGAGATGAGGATGGAAGAAGAGGTGGAGGAGAGGGGGAGAGAAAGCAGGAGAGGAGGGAGAGAGAGAGGGAGAGAAAGATCAACAGCGATGGTGAACAGGGTCAATATGTTGCACTCATTTGACAAGCCCACATTCCGCATTAAAACACATTCCACAGTTTATATCGTAAAATCCATTATTCAGACCCATGAGAGACATCGTCTCTCCATCACTGAGTTTTGTTGAGCTCAGTTCGACCCCTAAACATGAATCCGTGGTCCTTCACAGAGCACATTGAGGTAAATCACATCCTGACTGTTCAAGTGCGGAGGGTGATGGGGTGATGCGTGACGGACTGTAGGGTCAGGGGGACGGTTTCAGTGCCTCAAGCCTCATCACACAACAGCAGCTCCTCGTGTGGATCAGGCACCTGTCGGCCAGGTGTGTGATCTATGTGTGTGTGTGTGTGTGTGTGTGTGAGGTGTGAGAGAGAGAGAGTGTGTGTGTGTGTGTGTGTGTGTGAGGTGTGAGAGAGTGCGTGTGTGTGTATGTCTGAGAGTGTGTGCATATGTGTGTGTGTGTGTGAGGTGTGAGCGAGTGTGTGCCTATGTGTGTGTGTGAGGTGTGAGGGAGAGTGTGTGTGTGTGTGTGTGTGTGTGTGTGTGTGTGTGTGCGAGAGAGAGAGAGAGAGAGAGAGAGAGAATGACGTCTGGACAGCAGAGTGACACATGGGGGGTGGGGATGTGATTCCACACTATGGAGGCGATCTGTAACTAACCATGCTGAACAGATCAATATCAAACCAGTCAGATCCACCTTAAACCAGTCAGACCCACCTTAAACAAGTCAAATCCACCTTAAACCAGTCAGATCCACCTTAAACCAGTCAAACCCACCTTAAAGCAGTCAAATCCAGCTTAAACGAGTCAAATCCACCTTTAGTGATGCAGAAAGACGGAGCTCACAGCTCTTTAAACTCAGAGAGGCTCTTCTACACAACCATGCTCTCAACCAGAATAGCAAATCAGTCCAGAGACAGAGTCCACCTGCCCAACGTGACAAACCTCCCCACAATCACCCGCACAATGTGTTTCTGCCGTGGACAGGGTATCTGCAGGTTTAGCCAAGTCAGATTTAAGGCTTTTTAATACTTTTTTAATGCCACTCAGAATGAAATTTAATACCAATTTCACGATAACAAAATGGCAAAAATCACGCAACGACACCAATTAGTTTAGGTTTAGGGACAAATTTGTCCAAAGATGTTTATTAAAACATAAAGGGGTAACTGGATTGGATGAAACAAAGGGGTGACACAAACATAAATAACAAAAATAGAAAATAATAAATTAAAACATCCAAATACATTCAGTGTCATCCAGGGCAGGAATTTCACCAGTGTCTGGCCTGCTGCCCCTGCAAAAAAGTAAGCGTAATGTGACCTCACTGGTCTTGGTGCCCCCACTGGCTGTGGTCTCTTCCCTGCTTCTATTCTTTATTGTAAAAATGAAACAGCAGCCTATTGCGATTCAGATTTTTTTTGCCTTATGGACCACTGCATAGGGACCACTGATGGGCCTAGCATTGAGACTGCCATATGTGTAGTCACTTGGGGGGCATGTATCTCAGTTCTGTGGCCCTCTTCTCCAATTCTCTCAGATTGCTCCTGCTGCAATAGTTCCAAAAACTTAAAAGTTCACATTTGGGCCGTCCATTGAGACTGACAGGAGCTTTCGCATGTCCATCTGCTCTGCACATTCCTGAAGATTAAATGAGAATAATATATGAAGCATATAACATCTTAATAATACACTGATCATATTTATAGCACTTTATGTACTGTCTTTTTACAAGCTTATAGTGCTCCAATATTTTAGCTAACGTTAGATAATTTCTCACTCCACTGCGAACCCAGGTATCTGGACCGAACTTGATCTTTGTCCCAGTAGCGCACATGAAGGTCCAGTTGTTTTGTTTTCGTGGTTTGGTTGGTTAATCGAACATCAACACAAACGTGTCCTTGTTTACATCCGCGATTAGATTATTTAGGAGATAAGCGGCCAATCCAAACCTTGCTATGTAGGCCGTTTTGTCTTTGCCGCATGTGAATGTCTTAGCGATTTCCGAGTCAGGGAATACCTCTCCTACCCCGTCATTGCCATTGTCGGACTGGTGCTTCGTGACAGTGTTCAGAACCCACCGTACCTCAGCTTCAAGCGTCGGCGTGGAGCCGAATGTTGTCCGGACTTCTGTTCGTGCAGATGTTGTTGGTGTTGCAGGTAGTCCTATCTGAGATGGCGCAGCTGAAGTGGAGGCAGGGGCCGAACAGAAATGCGAAATACTAGTCGTTTGCAGGTGGGTTTTATCAACCGATTTATGCTTGGCGCGCTGCATGTGCGATTCGACTGCTTTCACCCCCATCGTCCCGAGTTTAAAACCTTTTTTGGAGTTTGCAGCGGGCCTCATGATCGTCTTTGACTGGGACCAACCATGGCGCAAACACTGGGTTATCATTAAATTTGCACTTTCCCATAACGAGTGCAAATGCTTAAGTTAAGTTAGCTAATTTAGCTTGTTGAACTTGAACATTGTGCTCGAGAGTCGACTCCTTTGCTGAAATAGTTCCCCGCAAACATAAGGACCTCTGTTGGTTCCGCTGATTCCGGTCTGCGTGACGCTACAAAACGGTAAATAAAAATCTCCGACTTTATCTCCCGTTACCCGTTTTTCCCCCAGATTTCACAATGAAACAATGAACATTTTTAAGACCTCTGAAAGATGGATTTAAGACATTTTAAGACCAATTAAGGCCTTTATTGTTGATAAACAAATTTAATACTTTTTAAGGATCCGCGGACACCCTGTGTGGAATACACAATGCAACAACTGCAGTGAACACAAACTAATTGTTGCAGGCAAACTTTTGATTTGGGAGATATACAAAAGAGATTGTGAGTGAATGAGTAGTGTGTCATGTACAATTAGGCTACTTCTCCAAACATAACTTGGAGATTATTTGTCGAGGGCGGACAACTAAACCACCAAAATTTAAATATAAAACTGAAAAAACACATTCCCCCCAATAACCAAGTCTATTATTCAGTCTACATATAATTGTGCAAAATTAAAATATTGGTGCATTGAATGAGAGCTCTTGAAACAGTCTGGACAACAACTGCTGAGAAGAAAGCCTTTAGAGTCTGAGAGATTAAAAAAGAGACAGAGAGAAATTGGGTGTGTGGGGAGGGAGAGCATTTAAATCTGATACTTCCATCCATCTGTCCACAGAGAGAGAAAGAGATAGAAAGAGAGGGGGAGAGAGAGAGAGAGAGAGAGAGAGAGAGAGAGAGAGAGAGAGAGAGAGAGAGAGAGATAGATTAAGGGGCGTGCAGAGTTGGCTATCCTGCTTTTTCACTTGTCTGCCCCCCCTCCCTTCTCTCTCTCCATCTCTCCAGAGGAGGAGATGCAGAATGGAGAGCCAGGTCCTCCTGGGACCCCAGCAGGTGTGTGTAGTGGGGGGTATCGAGTGTCGGCGGGGGACTCTCAGCCCATTAGCAGCCGGCGCCCGCTGCCTGGCCCAGCACAGCATCAATAATCTATTAGCACAGCTACACAGAGCAGGAGAAAATGCCCTCAGACACCCACCATACGCGAGAAACATCTACAAGTTGACA
>JAINUG010000184.1:1622932-1662932 GCA_029706075.1 Aldrovandia affinis | reverse complement strand
GACACCATTCACATCTACACGCTGACACCATTAACATATACACGCTGACACCATTCACATCTACACGCTGACACCATTAACATATACACGCTGACAACATTAACATATACACGCTGACACCATTAACATCTACACGCTGACAACATTCACATCTACACGCTGACACCATTAACATATACACGCTGACAACATTAACATATACACGCTGACACCATTCACATCTACACGCTGACAACATTAACATCTACACGCTGACAACATTAACATCTACACGCTGACAACATTCACACACGCTGACACCATTAACATCTACACGCTGACACCATTCACATCTACACGCTGACAACATTAACATCTACACGCTGACACCATTCACATCTACACACTGACACCATTTACATATACACGCTGACACCATTCACATCTACACGCTGACAACATTCACATCTACACGCTGACAACATTCACATCTACACGCTGACACCATTAACATCTACACGCTGACACCATTCACATCTACACGCTGACACCATTAACATCTACACGCTGACACCATTCACATCTACACGCTGACACCATGACACCATTCACATCTACACGCTGACACCATTAACATCTACACTGACACCATTAACATCTGACACCATTCACACAACCATTCACAACGACACCATTATCACGACACCATTCACATCTACACGCTGACAACATTAACATCTACACGCTGACACCATTCACATATACACACTGACACCATTAACATATACACACTGACAACATTAATGTTTACTCATGCCCTTGTGCTAACATGATGTATACACACTGATAACAAAAACATGTATACACACACCCCAACACTAAGGTCCAGTCAGAGAAACACACACACACACACACACACACACACACACACATACACATTGCTGCACACACACACATGCACCATACATCTTTGCCTGCACACAAAATTATTTGCAAATAAGGCAGACGACATGCATCAGGAACAGACTGCTGTTGGCAGAAGTTGTGTTTTAACAGGCTGCAGGCCCTTGAGAAACACTGGTAGTTATTCTGTGGCTGTGTGCCGTTATAATGAGCCCCCAGGAACAGAGCTGATTACAGTTCCTGCTAATTCTGCCTGTGTCATTACCCCACCTCCTACCCCAACATGCACACACACATAAGCACATAAACGCACACACACACACACACACACACACACGTACACTCACAGGCATACACACACACAGAGACACATACATACACAAATGCATACATGCACACACACACACATGATGCACCATCATTACCCCTCCTCCTGTCCAGCTCCAACTAACAAACACTAGCTCTAATCCGCTACCATTACCATTCTTCCTCTCCCTGCATATTCAGTGGTCATTTCATCTCTTTAAAACCTTCCAGCTGTACAGTCTGTTACACAGTTGGGCACTTTGGGCCCATTTGATTCAAATAAATATTCTGCTTCTACACAAAGGCCAACTCTGCCTGGGACGGGAATAGCAAGCTGATCTATGAGCTTGATGAGATGTTCTGCCCCTACAAATACCTTACCTACCCCTAAAACTGAGCCCTCCAATTATGAGCACATCTGAATGTGATGCCTGGTGACCTATCTGTTTAGAATCCCGAGGCAGCCATCTTTAATGCTGGCATCCTTCCCCTCACCAATGAAGCCCATCAATCATTAGTGCTGACAGGGCTGTCTAGAGTGCTGCCTGATCAACACACTGTGAGAGGTGTGTGTGGGTGCTGCTGGTCTCAGGTGGGATACGATGATGGGAATATTGTAATATAATATATTATAGTGTAATGTTATAGTATAGTGTAATATTATAGTATAATATAGTATATAATGGCTGGCAGTGTAGTGTAATGGTTAGGGAACTGGGCTTGTAACTCAGAGGTTGCTGGTTCGATTCCCAGGTAGGGGCACTGCCGTTGTGCCCCTGAGCAAGGTACTTAACCTGAATTGCTTCAGTAAAAATATCCAGCTGTATAAATGGATTATATGTAAAGAAATATCAATTGTGTAAGTCGCTCTGGATAAGAGCGTCTGCTAAATGCCTAAAATGTAAAATGTATAGTGTAATACTATAGCATATTAGAGTATTAATATTCACCTGATGGGTCATTTCCCCCATTTTGTGAGAATAAACATTCTGCTTGGGCACAGATTTGATTTGATTTGTATTGATAGGGGTGGGCAATACTTACTATACATTTTATATGTATTTTAGACTAGTGATGATGACAATAATATTATATATAATATATTTTTCTTTAAATTGTACTTATGGGGCTGCTGGCTGGCTCATCCCGCTAAGTGTATTTACACGATGGTTATGATCTGCCTTTACCCTGAATCTAGCTTTGACGGAAGGCACATTCAAACACAAAACGTCTCTTTACACCATCACCAAATGTATGATGGAGATATTTCCTGTGACCACACATTCCACAGCACATATGGCCTGGGGATCTGTGTGTATATTACACTGCGCTCAAAGCTAGCAAACAAACGTCAGCGTTTTATCGTGATGCTCACAACAGATGAATACATCCATGTCAGTATACTTGGAATTCGAAAACACAATTTTGTGACATAATACCATTCCAGGTGTAAATATTGATATGATAGCAGTCAGAAACACAGTAAAACCAGTTAGTGACCTACTCCCAACTGACGACAAGTCAGATTCCAGGAGAGATTTCAGGAATGTGTGGAATGTGTCTTTTGCCAAATCCAGATTCCACAACAGGATTTGTTTTGCAGTCTAAAGGTGCCCTAAGATGCGGGGCTCCAGTGTGTGGATACAGCCTGCAGCCCCGGGGCCGAGCGGTCGTCAATGGAGACGGGGTTTTCAGTTGGGGCGAGAGACTGGGCATGTGCAGTCTGTCTGCGCAGCTCCCTCTGAAGGGCAGTTCTCCTGTGCAGTGGCTGCGTGTCATGGCTGCAGGACTTCACACTCAAATCAACCAGCTCTGGCACAACGTGCTTCACAACATATTTAGATTTAGGGTTAGGGTTAGGGTTAGTCTGCTGCATTCTGGAGAGACTGCCCTACCAATATAATTGGACATTCCAAATTTGGAGAAAAGATGACTGAGATGAATAGACTGTGGCCATAAAGGGATGCACATCATCAGCAACAAGACTCAGGTAGGTTGTGGCATTTAAACGATGCTCAATTAATAATAATAATAATATACGCCATTTAGCAGACGCTTTTATCCAAAGCGACTTAAAGTAGTGAATGCATACATTTTCAGTGTATGTGGCCCCAGTGGGGATTGAACCCACAACCTAAGCGTTGCCAATGCTGTGCTCTACCAACTGAGCCACAGAGAACCACCAATTGGTATTAAGGGGCCCAATGTGTGGCAAGAAAACATTCCCCACACCATTACACCACCACCACCAGCCTGAACCATTGATACAAGGCAGGATGGATGCATGGATTCATGTTGTTTACGCCAAATTCTGACCCTACCTCTGAAATCGAGATTTGTCATACCAGGCGATGTTTTTCCAATCTTCAACTGTCCAGTTTTGGTGAGCCTGTGCCCACTGTAGCCTCACTTTCCTGTTGACAGGAGTGGAACCCGGTGTGGTTTTCTGCTGCTGTTGTAACGCGTGGTTATTTGAGTTACTGTCGCCTTCTTGTCAGCTTGAACCAGTCTGGCCATTCTGCTCTGACCTCTCTCATTAACCCCCTGAGGTCCGTGCTTAGCTCAGAGAAGGTTTGTGATTTTGGCGTGGTCTGATATTTATCTCAATTTCATCAACTTAACACACACTTACTCCAAAGTGTTTGATATTTTTATTTGAAGGACAATCACAGCTACATTTATATGCCATCAATAGTTTGGTCAGTATCATATGCAGCTTGTAAATAGATCTACAAACACACAAGTTATAAAGAGTAAATTTTTCTGCCGTCACAAAAGTTGTGAAAGCACACACTAAACTATAGTGACGAATTGTTTTGCCAATGTGCGTTTGTTCATCAAGGTCTTTGTTATGTAAGGGTGTGAAAATAGTTTAGCACATATGAGATCTAAATAGCTAAAAAGTTATTAATACCTGTTTTTATCAGAACTGGTCACATGTCTGCGAAGACACGGAAAGACATAAACAAAACAAAACAAAATAACCAACGATCAGGAACAAACAAAACGTATCCAAAATCTCGGAATAAACTAAACGCTGGGAATCTAAACAACAATAAGCAGACAAACAAACAAGTTCTCGAGAGGCAAGAAACATTAATCACAATAGGTATTATCAAGCTAAGCTAGATAATGTCCAAGCGCCGAAACAGAATGCCAGCTGGTTAAATATCCTCCTGTTAATCACTCGCAGCATTCCGCAATGATTCTGATTGTTTCCATATAGCGTCACAAGACGCGGAATTCATATATTTTCACGAGTATTTGAAAACATGGGAAATAAAATAAATATCAGCATACACCGTCTGTTGCTGGCAGATCGCAACCGTAAACACAAACAAGATGCAATATAATGTCGGGACATTGTTTACGCTGCGATTTCACACATGGCCCCACGCCCCTCCCCGAGACTAGCACCTAGTTACCATGTCAATAGAAGGGGGACGGTACTAACAGGTAAAAAAGAGAGGAAAAGGCAAGGTTTACTTTTGGTCTAATTAACCTAATTTAAAAAATCTCATATTATTTGCCAGTGCTCAAATCTGAAAGTCACGATTCTAAGGTTTCTGTCAATGTTTTTGCCGCATGTGTATGATAAAATCTCGCGATGTTAGAAATAGTAATATATTTTTATTGCTGCTGGGATCGCCTGCGATCCTGTCAACCTCAGGGGGTTAACAAGGCGTTTTCGCCCACAGAACTGCCGCTCACTGGATGTTTTTTGTTTTTCGCACCATTCTCTGCAACCTCTAGAGACTGTTGTGCATGAAAATCCCATGAGATCAGCAGTTTCTGAGATACTCACACCACCCCATCTGGCACCAATGGTTAAAGTCACTTAGATCACATTTCTTCCCCATTCAGATTTTTGGTCTGAACAACAACGGAACCGTTTGACCATGTCTGCATGCTTTTATGCATTTGCAGGTGTACCTAATAAAGTGGCCACTGAGTGTATATTGATTGACACTTGCATACACAACATATGAAGTACAAATGAGCTGAAACACACAATTTGTAAAGACATGTTGGTGAGTAGCAACCCCTCTTCAAATTAGTGGCCACAAAGGCAATTGCCCTTGTTTCAAAAACGTGTGCACACATTAATGTACTGGCTTTCATAATTACATAGTCATAGCATGCAATTATTATATTTCATATGATAAAATAAATACTGGAATAAAGATAATTGTAATAGTTTAATTTATTTATGCATGTTTGGAGGTTTAAGTAATGACTTAAATTCCATTTAATCTTAGTAGATAGAAGCAAATGTTTAACAACAAGAAATGGTGGAAAAAATGAATATGCAGTAAAACACAATGAAGCACGTAGAAACACAGACGTTACTGTATTTAAAAGGGGAAAGTGGTGACAGTGAACATGCCCCTGGAAAAGCAGAGATGACTTTAACCTCACAGGATGGGTTTCAGGAACTCTCAACTTCATCAGAAATGCAGGAAACCCAGATGCAGAATAAGCACCGATCCCAGGATCCGAGACATCTGTGGAATCTGTCCTGTGTGACCCTGTCCCAGAAGTGTGCACACAGAGGGCCCAGCCTGCAACCAGCGCAATTCTTGCTTTAAAAACCTTGCCTTCCTGGGTTTTCAGTTCCGCCTCTAAATATGGCTCCTGTAAGTGTGGAATTCTACCCCCACTTATTATTATTTTTTTTTTAAAAGAGGCTGAACTATTTATCTAAAGACAGCTGGTCTCTCGCCTTTTCCCATTTCTGCCTGACAACAGCCTAGAGGCTGGACAGAACACCCATTACCAGGGTGGGGGTGGTTTAAACCAGGACAGGGGTGGGCGGGGGGGATTAGTGGGTAATTCACTTGTGACACAACTAAACCCTAAACTGCAACAAGCTCAAAAGCAGCTGTGTCAGATACATGCACATGTATGAGAGACCATATTGCATGAAATAATTTCCTTGTCACTAGTAAACCCGACTCCCCCTCTTTGCAGTGCAGAGTGGTACATTCCGCAGGGCTTCTGCCATGGAATGTGCATCAGGAACAGCTTGTGTTTCATGACAGGGTGGAGCGATCCAGCACAAGGGTGTGTGTGTGTGTGTGTGTGTGTGTGTGTGTTGGTTCAGGGGCTGAGGGTGGTTTAAGGGTTATTTTTAGAAATGTAATTTATATTCATTAAAGTGCTGCTGTGTGCTTGCAACGGCCTGTCTGTACAGGATTCTGCACCAGCACAGGCGTACAGGAAGATAAACAGACATCCTGCTACTGCAAGCCTAAAAATGTGCACGTATATCTGCACACAACGTCATACGTGTGCACACAAACATTATACACATTATGTATATGCACATACAACATGCACAACAAGATGCAGGCCTGCACATGCACATGGATGATCTCACGATTACCTCAGTAAACCTACAGACTTTCTTTAATTCAAAGTAGGGAACATGGAAAAACCCCCAGCTCTGAGCCCAACATGGAAATAACAGTGCTCTTACAGGTTATCTCTAAAGTAGCATTACTGTGATGTGACAAAACAATCCATGTGCTCTTTCATTTCTACAATGAGTGCTGGATTGTTGGGCTTCGATTCAACTGTTTTTGCAATTTGCATCTGTTGCCACATGGGTGCATTAGAACACACTGCCACTTTAAAGGCTCGCCTCATGACAGATTGTGATAATGGAGACCAACATAATTTGAACCCAGTGACAGGTGATGGAAACAGGCTTGTCAAATAAGACTCTCCACTTCTTCCAACTATATTCATGTAAAATGCTAAATATGACAATGCATTTGAACTTGTTGATAAACGTCCACTTATTACTATTATTATGAGCCAAACAATATTTGAATCCACAGCAAGGTCAATTTAAATTGCAATACAAATGTTGGCAGAAGTATCATGTTTATCAGTTTTTACCTGTAATGCAAAAACATGGACTGGTAATTAGATAATTGTATAGCGTTGTTTGTGGGTGAATTGGCTACATTATACAATAAATAGTAAGCCATACAATATGGCAGAGAAATTAATATTTGCGTGAGTAAGACATTCAGCATAATATTGAATAAAAAAAAGAGTACTTTATCAATCATAGACCATAAGGTAATATAGAACATATAACATGGCTAGCTATGTATACTAAAGGCTAAATGTATAAATCACAACAAGGGTTTGGGTTGGTCTTATTTCATGAACAATACAGAAGCAATACGTTGTTTTTAAATTGTTCAATTGATTCCAATCAAACGAGCTGCCCCCTTGCAAATATTTATGGGTGAAACACTGGCCCTCACTCCACCTTTCCTGAGCTCTCATAACTCACAGCGACAGGAGCCAGTTAACAGGCTAGTCAGCTTCTAAGCATGAAATACCCGCCCCTGCTTGCACGAGGTTCGCTGCTACTGTGACCTCTGTGGAGAAGGGGTGTAAAGGTCAAAGTGTGCGCTGTGAGGGTTTCACCACACACACACACGCTCCATCGACCCTGTCACAAAACACTCATACTCACACGCACACACACATGCACTCGCACACACACACACGCTCCATGGACCCTGTCACAAAACACACACACACACACACATCCACCCCCTCACCCTATTGGTTTGACCCCAGGTCAGAGGTCATAGGTTGTAGGGGAAGGGGTACGGCTGTCATATCAAAAGCCTGGCAACTGCGGTGTCATGAGATCACCTTTCAGGGGTCAGAGGTCATCTCACATAGCCATGCCTCTGCATGTGCCCAGTGACAGGGTCCATGGAACGTGTATGTGTGTGAGAGTGTGTGTGTGAGTGTGAGTATGCGCGTTTTGTGACAGGGTCCATGGAGTGTGTGTGTGTGTGAGTGTGTGTGTGTGATACATACACACACACACACACACACTCACAGAGGTGGAGGGAAAAAAAGTGTTGAATCTGTTAAGGACGCCCCCATCATTCACTGTTGACTTGGACATGCCCAGGGTTTTTGCAATGTTCCTGATTGATTGATTTTCATTTCTGAGTCTTAATTTGCATCGACACTGCTGTCTTCCTCATGTTGTCACACCCCAACAACAATCTCCAAAGGCAATTGCAAAGTCTAGAATCAAGACTAGACATCAACAGCTCTCTTCTGCATTCACTAACGACACAAATTAATACACCTGCCTAACGACACACATCTGTGAAGCCAATTCAACAAATACTTGTGGGGGGACCATGCTGTCATTTGTAAATGGTTCATCCGATATGGATGAAAATACCCTTAAATTAAAGCTGACAGTCATTGTCATTGTATCCTTTCAAATTAAAGGTGCTAGAGTACAGAACCAAAATAACAAAAAATGTGTCACTGTCCAATGAATTATGGTGCTCACTGTATACACCACATTCCTTCCAGTACAAAAAATAGGCCTAAACATTTTCTTCTTGTGTGCATAAAAAGAAAACTCCCAACATTAACAGTAGGTCATAATCTGGCATCATTGTGAGGATAATATAATTGTAACCAGATTATGGCTAGCTTGAACCCCGGATGGGGCTCTGTTGTTATGTTCATTCACTTGAATTTCTTCAGTAAATACATCCATCCATCCATCCATTGTCTAAGCCGCTTATTCCTGGTCAGGGTCGCGGGGGGCTGGAGCCTATCCCAGCATGCGTTCCGGGCGAGAGGCAGGAATACACCCTGGACAGGTCGCCAATCCATCGCAGGGCACACACACCATTCACTCACACACTCATACCTATGGGCAATTTAGACTCTCCAAATAGCCTAACGTGCATGTCTTTGGACTGTGGGAGGAAACCGGAGTACCCGGAGGAAACCCACGCGGACACGGGGAGAACATGCAAACTCCGCACAGAAAGGCCCCCGGCCTGGATTCGAACCCGAGACCTTCTTGCTGTGAGGCGACAGTGCTATCCACTGCACCACCGTGCCGCCCAGTAAATACATTGCTCTGAAAATGTAAAATACAGAAAGGTAAGCCCAGATCTGTGCTGGTAAACATGCTGGTGTTTGGTACAAGGCACAGGCCTCTGCTTCCAGCGAAATGTTGAGTAGAACAGACACAAAACCTAAAAATACAGCTGGAATTCTGTCCCTCACTGAGCCAGGACATCCCAGTCCAGCAGAACCCACTAATCTGCAGAAAACCCAGAGAACTCAGACCCTATTAAATGCTGTAGAGCTGCAGAACATCCGTTTCCCCAGCCTAGAGAACACAAAGACCCTAGTTTTAATTCTGGCACAAAAGTACAAAATAATAACATACACACAATCAAATGCAAATGTGAGATAAACAAATACACACAGGCACACACACAGTCACACTCATGCACAAATACACACACACACAGGCACACACGCACACACACACACACACACACACACTCATGCACAAATACACACACACTCATGCACAAATAATACACACAAACACGCACAGACACAAGGACAACTGGCATGACCATCTGGAATCTCTTAGAGTTGATACAAAAGCGTTACTATATTAACTGAATATGGCATTGTGTGGGGGGGCTCAGGGTCATCTGGTCAGTGCTTTGATAGCTGGCGGGTGTGGAAGGGCGAGGGGGTGAGGGGTGAGACGGGGCGAAGGCAGGCAGTGCTGTGTGTGTCGGGGGGGTCGTCTGTGTGTGCGTGTGGGCCTGTGAATGTGTGTGTAAGTGTGTGTGTGAGTGAGTGAGTGAGAGAGTGTGTGTGTGAGTGAGTGAGTGTGGGTGAGTGAATGAGTGTGTGTGTAAGTGAGTGTGTGAGTATGTGTGTGTAAGTGAGTGTGTGAGTGTGTGTGTGTAAGTGAGTGTGTGAGTGACAGTGTGAGTGAGTGTGTGTGTAAGTGTGTGTGTAAGCGAGTAAGTGTGTGTGTGTAAGTGAGTGAGTGTGTGAGTGTATGTGTAAGTGAGTGAGTTCACAATTTTGCCATCTGACTGAAGGATCCACTTGAAGTTATCAGTCAGCTACAAACTTTAAGACTCCAAACATCCATCCCCCTCAACACACACACACACACACACACACACACACAGTCCCTCCAGAATCTGCAGACAATTAGCCAGAACACCTTTAATTATATGCATGCACACGCAGACACACAATGTAAAGTTAAGTCATTCTTATCTATCAGTCTGTCTATAAAAGGCTCAGCCATTTTGAAAGGCCTGTGGCAGGGGTTTAAAATGATAGACAGGACAGAATGATGGGGGGCGGGATGGGTTTAGAGAAGAGATGGAAAGGGTGTGAGGCTGAGGGGTGACAACAGCAAGACTGGATCCTGGGGTGACCCCAGTTCATGAAACAACCCTCTCCCCCTCGATGCACAAACACACAAACACACACGCACATATACACGCACATATACATATAACCACACACACTCACACACACGTGTACACACACACACACACACATATACAGGCACGTATACACACATAATATATATATATATACACAGTGCATAAGTATTCAGACCCTTTGCTATGACACTTGAAGTTGAGCTCAGATGCATCCTGTTCCCTTTGACCATCCTTGAGATGTCTCTAGAACTTGATTGTAGTCCACCTGTGGAAAATTCTATTGATTGTACATGCCACTCTAAGAGAGCTTCAGAGTTCCTCTGCAGCGATGGGAGAACCTGGAAGAAGGACAACCATCTCTGCAGCACTCCATCAATCAGACTTTTTTGGTAGTGGCTAGATAGAAGCCACTCCTGAGTGAAAGGCATATGACAGCCCACCTGGAGTTTGCCAAATGGCACTTAAAGGACTCTAAGAGCATCAGGAAAAAGATTCTCTGGTCTGATGAGACACAAATTGAACTTTTTGGCCTGAATGCCAAGCGCTACCATAAAGGCCTGATTGATGGATCAAAGGGAACAGGATGCATCTGAGCTCAATTTCAAGTGTGATAGCAAAGGGTCTGAATACTTATGTAAATGTGATATTTCCGTTTTTTATTTTGAATAAATGTGCAAAAATGTGTAAAAACCTGTTTTTGTAGGTTGATGAAAAAATGAATTGAATCCATTTTAGAATAAGGCTGTATCATAACAAAATATGGAAAAAGTTAAGGGGTCTGAATACTTTCCAAATGCACTGTAGCTACGTGCTCGCACGCACGCACGCACGCACGCACACGCACACACACACACACACACACAAGGGCCAGGCAAGCAAGGAACAAACAGTTGAGATCAGGTCACAAAAAAAGAGACAGAGATATGAACAGTAGTGAATGGTAGTAGTAGTAGTATTGTTTAATGGTTTAGTGAATGGTAGTTTAGTGGTTAATGGTTTATTGAAGGTAATTAAAACATTAGTATTCATTCGTAGTAATTCTTCTGTAGTACTAGTATTACTACTTACACATACTTGTGTGCATATTAGTGTGCGTGTGTGTGCATATTAGTGTATGCATACATGTGTGTGCGTACACGTGTGTGTGTGTGTGCGCACATGCATGCGAGTATGTGTGGTATTGGTACATTTGGGTAAATTATAATATAGGACGAGAGCAATGTAATTAGAACCAACATAGAGGAACCAAACATTACAGCCACCAACAGCCCAAATCCCTGATAAAGAGGGGGACCCCACCCCAACTTTATGAACCTCACCACAACACAGGGGCCCCCTCCTGTGGGCATGGTGGGTGGCAGCAAGGGGGTGAAGCTGGCATGGGGGGCACCATGCGTGGGGGGGGTGCTTCCTCCGTTAGCCCAAATATTTTAGAGCTCACACAGGGCCACACAGGAAGCCTGCCAGATAAGCGTGATGCCAGTCACTGCACTGTCCGCTCCAGGGAAATACGACAGACGTGGAGAGGGGAGACATGGGGCAAATGACACAAGAGGGAGACACATTTTTTCTAGTAAGGTAGTGAGGTCCAAAAGCAAACGAGAGAGAGTGAGAAAAGAGAGAGACCAGCTGGGGTTCCTCTACTGTGTGTTGGATCAGCTCCAGCTTTGTCCCTTCAGCCCTCAAGGGAGCAGGGGAGGGCAGCCTACTCTGGCCCAGAGCCAGGGCATATACACAGGGGCTGCAACACTCAGGAAAACCCCAAGCTGGCTGTCAATGAGACCCTGAACTTTGGCCAGGAGCTCCATGTTAGTTTCTGATTGAATATACAGTCAAACATTAACATTGCAGAATCTACAATTATAATGACCATAATTGACTACAGCCACTCCTTTTTAATCCAGTGTCTTCTGATATTGCCACACATTGAACTCAATGTAAACATCCAAACGTTCCACTCTACACCTCTGTCTGTAAATGCATCTGTCTGCAGGTATGTAAGTGTCTCTACTGAGGCCAGTAAGCCAATTCGTTTTCGTGGCAATGCAATCAGCAACTATTCTGTCCACACCAATTATGGGGGCTTGTTTCCACGACAATGTGCATTGTTGCCATAGACAACATCATTGCTTTGTGTGAGACTCGAGTGGTTGTGTGTGTATGAGGGGGGGAGTTCTCTTCAAATAGCATTAGACAAACAAAGAACCAGCTGAGACCAAAGTGCATATTTTATCTGTTACTGTTATGCAAGTCTCTTACCATCGCTGGTTAGACAAAGCAATATAGTAAAATTCTCATTATCCCTGCACAGCCATACTACGAACCCTGATCTGACATCACAGGACACAGTGTGTGTGTGTATGTGACTAAGCCACAGTGATTCTGTGTTTACATGCGTCTACAGCACGTGTGAGCATGTGTGTCAGTGTTGAAATTCATGGGGGTGTGGAAGTTTCCCAAAAATGTTTACCTCATTATCAAATATTTATTTTCTTAAAGTTGTTAACCGGTTAAACATTAAGGACTTAAGAACCAGATACGCTTAACAATTAGTAGATCGTTGTTGATTGATTTAAAACACTTAACATGCACTGAAAAACACACATGCAGAAACACACACAGATATGTTTATGTACCCATATAAATTGTTTTAATGTGGTCCATGAAACTGGACTAAGCATAACCAAAAAACGAATAGGCCTGCAACAATTTTAATATTCAAAAATGTCAAGTTTTTTTATTCATTGTGTAATACAAAAAAAATGTGTTAAAAAATAAATCGAATGGGCTAATTGTTAACAATTAGTCAACATGATTAACCAGTTGCAAAATTAACCATTATTTCATTATTTCAACCTACTTTTCATACAAGAATTTTTTTTACATTTAATTCAGAATCCTGACTAATGCGCCATTCACTACACTGCCTGTTGCTGTGAAAAATTCAGTGACTTTTTTTGGCTTCAGATCTAAATTATCGCCAGCGCATGTTCTTCTACAGATTTCTACCTGTGTCTGTGTGGTGGCGGTGGCATGCAGAACGAAGGGGTGTTCTCCTCCAGAATGGAAGATGGACTGGCTTGGCGTGGAATGCAAAGAGGGGACGACACAAACTTAGTGCATCCAAGTTGATTGGTTGATTGACTGGAGGTACCAGGGACAGTTCTTACTGTGCGTTAAACTTTCATTTGTTTTCACACACAAACTTTGACATGTATGTAAGCCTGTATCATAAATGCTTCATAAGACTCAAATGTTCCTAACATTGCCAATAATATATAGTTAACAACCACAGACAGCATATTCACATAGTTAAATATGGTATCTGAATTTTTTTAGCTACATTTTGAAATAATTTGGTTGGATATCCTGATAGGATAGCTACCTGGCTATTTAAAATTCCATTCATAATTTTTACATGTAGAAATGTTATTCACAGATTACATTCAAAAGCAGATTTTAAGTGTATACAGATTGAAGTTACTGTTGAAGAAGACACCTTGGAAAAAGAAGTGTTAAAATACACGTGTTAAAATAAAACTGATTATGGGTCAATTTAATGAAAAGAGTACTTCATCAGCTGTTAATGGCCTTGATATTGAAAAAGTTATCCAACCAAAATAAAATGTAAAAAAATCTTCATCCTAGAATGTATTACATATCCTGATAACTACTTTGAACTGAGAAGAAAAAGAAACGGAACTCCAAAATAAATTATGGGGCAAAAAAATGGGGCTTAAAAATGTTTTACCTCCTACTCTGGTTTGTATACTGTGTACTGTGTGTGGCTCTGATATGTGTGTGTGGATCTGATATGGGTACTGTGATTCTCTGTTGTGCTTCATGTGAGTGTGTGTGTGAGGACTGTGTTGATGTATTGGACTTAGGTACTGTATTCCCTGTATGTGTATAGTAGTAGTAGTAGTAATAGTAAACGGTTTATTTGTTTATAAAAAAATGAGATAAGATACCATAATGTACATGTGGCAGCAACCAAGCTGAATTGAAAGTACATTTTACATCAGTATACTACAAAATAAAAAATAAAAATGTAAATTACATTTAAATTTAAAAAATTTTAAAAAATCTCAAACATAAACAGCAACATTAAAAGCATAAAATAGACTGACATAAAATAGACTAACCCGACACACAGTAACGTGGCAAACCGACATACCAGCACACAACAATCATTACTGTGTTCACTTATTTAAAAGTCTGGTCATGTGTGGGATAGCACTCCTCTAGTAGCGCTCAGTTCTACACCGGGCCAAGTCCAGTTTTGCTGAGGACCGTCTGGGGGTGGCTTATGGCAGATCGCTCGGGTGGGAGCCACTTGCGGAACAGGGGGGATTTGAGGAGTGAATTGGCACAGGCTCTGGTGAGGCCATCACGCCATGAGCAGAGGGGAGGGAGCTCAAGGTGACTACACGCCTCGCTGTGTGAAGTAAACTCCCGACCCAGGATGATTCGTACAGCTCTTCTCTGCACCTTTTCAATGGCCTTGGATTGCGCTCTGGTGAGGCCAGGATGCCACACCGGCATAGCATACTCCAGAGTGGGTCTGATGTAGGTAGTGTAGATAGTACCCAGATCATCTGAAGGAATGGAAGCATTCTTAAGGCGTCGGAGAAGAAATAAGCGCTTAAGCATGTGTGTGCGTGAGTGTTTCAGCATTGTGTGTGTACTGTGCACATACGTGTGTATGTGTATCTGACTCTGTGAGACTGCGTATAGCATGTATGCTTCTCTCTCTGCCCCACTGTCTACATCTGTGTGAATGACCTCTACAGACACAAGAGCAGCTTATCAAGTTACCCCTCCATCTCCCTGCTCTCTACCTCCTCCATCTCCCCCCACACTTTCTGTCCATCTCTCCATCTCTCTCTGTGACATGTGCTGGGTGTGGTGGAGTTACTGCTGGCTCCAGACAGGGCGATTGATGGGTGAAGGATGGAGATTTTGCCGGTACATGCTATAGGTTAAGCAGCTCTAGATTGGTTTATTGGCTAATTGGTCAGCACCTCAAAGTGCCATTCTGGATAAGTGAAGAAGTTTTGAACCTACTTTGTTCATTATTAAATTAGACATTTAAATTTCAGACAGCTGGATGAGAACTTTCAATGTGCGTTAAAAAAAATGTGTGTGTGTGTATGTGCCTGACACAAGTACTGTGTGTGAGAGTGTTTTTGTTTTTCCAATGCGAAAGCAGTTGCTACAAGGTCGCAATATATATGTCGGATTTACTAAACTTACTGAAGTTATTCTATTTACTAAATCGCTTATAGGATGTAATTACGGGTGTTAAGTCACTTTGCGACTTTCTTTAGATGGATAGTTAAATCTGTTCATGCATATGTATATCTGGGGTGAACACGTTACAACAGGGTGGATATTTTGTAAATTAGGTCGATTAAGTACTCTGATTTACTAAAGCATGCCTTAATTGCGACTCTCTTCTTTGCATGAGAATTTTAAGAACCCTTGAAACCAGGTGGTATTTTATGAGCGCTGATATTCCCTAGGTATTTCACACTTCCTGTTTTGTATTGCGCTTTCCGAGGTGCTAGTCATTGTCCCAGCGATGCAAAACAAATAACCACAAAAGTACCAGGTTCATGTCACGACAGCTTTATTTTTAGGAGTACTTGAATCTACAGACAGCTAAGTCAGAATTGTAAATATATATTATACACTGCCTGGCCCAAAAAAAAAAGTCACCACCTGGATTTAACTAAGCAAATAGGTAAGAGCCTTCCATTGGATAATTACTGCAGTGATTAATATGTTTTAGCTGGCAACAAGTTATTTAACCCTAACTGATGCAGTGAGTAGCTTCTCATTTCTTAAACAACCATGTCGGAAGACATATCCTGTGGTCGTGGAAAATATGTTAATCTGTTTCAGAAGGGTCAAATTATTGGCCTGCATCAAGCAAAGAAAACAACTCAGGAGATTGCTGAAACTACTCAAATTGGGTTAAGAACTGTCCAACGCATTATTAAAACCTGGAAGGATAGTGGTGAACCATCATCTTCGAGGAAGAAATGTGGTCGAAAAAAAAATCTTGAATGATCGTGATCGGTGATCACTTAAACGTTTGGTGAAACCATACCGTAAAAAATCAACAGTAGAACTCACGGCTATGTTTAATAGTGAAAGTAAGAGCATTTCCACACTCAAGGGAACTCAAGGGATTGAGACTAAACAGCTGTGTAGCCTTAAGAAAACCACTCGTCAGTGAGGCTAATCAAAAAAAAGGCTTCAATTTGCTAGGGAGCATAAAGATTGGACTCTGGAGCAATGGAAGAAGGTCATGTGGTCTGATGAGTCCAGATTTACCCTGTTCCAGAGTGATGGGTGCATCAGGGTAAGACGAGAGGCGGATGAAGTGATGCACCCATCATGCCTAGTGTCTACCGTACAAGCCTGTGGGGGCAGTGTTATGATCTGGGGTTGCTGCAGTTGGTCAGGTCTAGGTTCAGCAATGTTATGTGCCCAAAGAATGAGGTCAGCTGACTACCTGAATATACTGAATGACCAGGTTTTTCCATCAATGGATTTTTTTCTTCCCTGATGGCACAGGCATATTACAAGATGACAATGGCACAATTAATCGGGCTCAAATTGTGAAAGAGTGGTTCAGGGAGCATGAGACATCATTTTCACACATGGATTGGCCACCACAGAGTCCAGACCTTAACCCCATTGAGAATCTTTGGGATGTGCTGGAGAAGACTTTGCCCAGCGGTCCGACTCTCCCATCATCAATACAAGATCTTGGCGAAAAATTCATGCAACTCTGGACGGAAATAAATGTTGTGAAACGATGCCACGGCGAATGCTTGCCGTAATCAAAGCTAAAGGCGGTCCAACTAAATATTGTGACTTTTTTTTTTTTTTTTGGGATGGGCAGCATACATATTATTTACTAGAACTTGAAATAAAAATTATATGAAAGGGCACAGGATTTCTATTGACCAATTTGTCATCAGCTAGCAGTCAGTATAAAAACATGGTTCTGAATTTGAACAACTATCTTATTGTGCGTATGTGGTCAGGAGGGTATTGAATCAATCGTGAATACCGTTTTAATTTCAGACGCTCTGTGGTCTTTTCCCAGCATTATGTTGTAGGAATGTCATATATATATATTATTATTTTTTTTTTTTACATCATCTACTGTTTGTTTTGTTATGCCTAATGAATTCATTTATTTCATGATGTCACACATTTTTGTCTTTCTCCATTAATGTTGTTTTCCTATGCCTAATATGGCTTTTTGATGCTGTATCACGTGGATCAATACCTCCATTTCCTGATCTGTACATTAAAAAAAAAGATTCTTGTTGTTCCCTTGCTAATTGTGCCTGGTTGTTACATATGCATTTCTTGGCGTGATCTGGACATGTTGTTTCGGACCCTTTTATGGGTGTATCCTACCACAAATTGTAAATTAGTCCGGTTTTTGTTAACTTAGGGACATAGTTGCTTAGTTTTACACGTCTACTTGTTTATGTATTGTATTAGGCTTAGGCATTATTTTCTGCATTGATTGCTTTATTGCTACCTTTGAATTGTGGCTACAGATTTACCTACAGGGTCCTAGTTTAACTATGTGGTTGCTCCTAGCACCCAGGAACTGTACTTCCCACAAGGGTGGCTTTCAGCTAAACTGTTCTTGACTACGGTTAACACTTTGTTGTACGTCGCTCTGGATAAGAGCGTCTGCCAAATGCCTGTAATGTAATGTAAAATGAGGGCGTTTCATTTATTTGATTGCGTAATTATAACCAGTCTTAGTAAATGAGTTGTTAATGTGTCACTATTTGCAACCTCAAAATATCCACGACAAAATAGCGCTACGACTGTCTTAGTAAATCTGACGTGTTCGTTATTGAGTAATTTCTTTTTTTATATAATTATTTTTTTTCTAGATTTTTTCTTTTCACATTTAACACAAAACATACAATATATTCCATCATACTTGCCAACTGTGCACATCACCAAAGTAAAAAAAATAAAATAAAAAGAAGACAAACATGGAACTTTTAGGGATATAGTCAAATACACTCAAACTCCCACTTGAAGGTCACTCCCACAACCAGCACGCCTGCATCTGTCCATATACACTTTAGTTTGTTGATTATTTTATTCCACACACTATCAAATTGATTACATTTATCTTTGTCCTCTGCTAGCAATTTTTCCATATTTAACCCTCTGAGGTCCGTGCTAAGCTTAGAGAAGGTTTGTGATTTTGGCGTGGTCTGATATTTATCTCAATTTCATCAACTTAACACACACTTACTCCAAAGTGTTTGATATTTTTATTTGAAGGACAATCACAGCTACATTTATATGCCATCAATAGTTTGGTCAGTATCATATGCAGCTTGTAAATAGATCTACAAACACACAAGTTATAAAGAGTAAATTTTTCTGCCGTCACAAAAGTTGTGAAAGCACACACTAAACTATAGTGACAAATTGTTTTGCCAATATGCGTTTGTTCATCAAGGTCTTGGTTATGTAAGGGTGTGAAAATAGTTTAGCACATCTGAGATCTAAATAGCTAAAACCCTGTTTTTATCAGAACTGGTCACATTTATTTCAGGCTGTGGGAGGGCTATATGCTAATTCATGAATATTCATGATCCACACCTGAGGCTTGTCCACACCTGTAAGATCTGTCAGATGGGCCATCTCTCTCTCAAAGGCCGTCAGACAAAGAGAAAAGCCATCAGAGTAAGCAATAGTCAGTGAGCCATGCAGAAGACAGAAAAAAAGAAAAGAAAAAAAAAGACGTTTTTTTTTCATTCGGGAAGATTCATTGAAAACAAACTATATACAAAAAATTCCAAATTAAAACATGGTGAGACAATCTGTTCTTTCACGGTCTTTGGTGCCACTTCTCAAAACCGTTTCTGGTCAACTGTAGACACAAGGGAACGTCACAAACCGCTGTTTCCCCGACATCTTGCAGAGTACGCATTTCTTGCAACCAACAGAAGCCAATTTGCCAACATCCAGAGTCTGTTTGGCAGTGGACACAGGCACATGATCAAAAGTAGCCCGTTTTCTGGGTTTAAGATATTTATCGTTAAACGTCTGTAGGAAAACGAAAGCAAAATCCGTGTCTGCGAAGACACGGAAAGACAAACAAAACAAAACAACCAACGATCAGGAACAAACAAAGCAAAGTAAACAGGTAAATCCAAAACGTATCCAAAAACTTGGTATAAACTAAACGCGGGGAATCTAAACAACAACAAGCACACGAACAAACAAGTTCTCGAGAGGCAAGAAACATTAATAATCAAGCTAAGCTAGATAATGTCCAAGCGCCAAAACAGAGAATGCCAGCTGGTTAAATATCCTCCTGTTAATTATTCGCAGTAGTTCACAATGATTCTGATTGTTTCCGTATAGCGTCACAAGACGCGGAATTCATATATTTGGAAATAAAATAAATATCAGCATACACCGTCTGTTGCTGGCAGATCGCAACCGTAAACACAGACAAGATGCGATATAATGTCGGGACATTTACATAACTCTAAACACAGGGAGTATGGTCACACCAGACTGGACAGGACATGGGCTACAGCACAGTCCAGGGAGCCCTCAGTCACACATGCTCTCACTCTCTTCCTCTCCTCTCTGCCAACGAGCCCCCCTCTCCATACCCAGCAGACTCATGCTGCACCAAGGTGCTCCACGTGAGAACATCTGAATAGAGTACAGAACTGAACTGCAGAGGAGAGAAGATCAGATTAAACACTCACACTCACAAACATGCATGCATCACGCAGTGATCCCAAGATCACTGAATCAAAAAAGCATGTGCAAAATGAACCAGCCCCCTCCTCCTCCCAAAGTCACAACCCTGAGGACTCAGTCACCCCTGTTTGGGGGGGAAACCCTGGACAACGCCGTTGGCTTACAACTTAATTTAAATGGAAAAAAACGCAGCTAACCTTAAACTTCCGTAATCCATTCCGGTTTAGTCATGAAGGGGAAAGCCACACAAACCAGGAGTGAGAATTGAGAACGAATTTTGAAGAAGAAAAAAAACAAAAAAAACATCCAAAATGTGCAACCATCTATTTCCTTCCCTATCCCCATCTTTCTACCGCTCACTGTCTCTCGCTCCCCCTCTGAGACACGCTCCACTCACCCACAGGTTTTTCTCCAGCGGAACAGACTACAGGAACAGGGCAGCGCCTCTGTCCATCCATGAGCCCGCACGGCTTGGACCAGCGCCCTCTCCTCTCCTCCCTCCTCTGGAGCGTGCAGCAGTCGCAGTCGCACACGCACACACACACACCTCTTCTCTCCCTCCTCTCTCACCTCTCCAGCAGGAAGCCAGGAGGAAGCAGTGCTCACAGAGGGAGTCATCATCACGAGGAGCTGGTGACCGAGAAGGGTTTCATTCTCCAGGAATAAACGTGACCCACAGAGCCCTGCGCTCAGGACCAAGAAACCTGCATCCTTTTCGGTCTCTCTGGCCAAGCCGACATCACCATGAGTGTGTGTGCGTACGTGTGTGTGTGTGTGCGCGCGTAGGTGTGTGTGAACGTGCGTGTCGGTCTTGGAATAAGGCCAGCAGAGCAGTAGGAGCTATTTTTAAACCATCACGTCGGGAGGGGGAGAAAGTGGAGATATTTCACTGCAATATTACAGATTCTTTACCCAAACAAATTGTCAATGGAATGCCCCTTGAATTCAAAGGCAGTCAAACAGATGATTAATATCATTGTTACATTAACCCAATATATTAACATCATTATGATTAATATCTAGCATGCTACTGTGGCATGGTAGGTGCATAAAGAATATTAGGACTAAAGTGAAAACCAAATGGCAATTCTTACAGAAATGTTTTGTCTCAATTTAATTGTAGAATTAGCCAGCATATTAAAATAGCAGTTGGATGACCATACTGTACAAAGGCAAACGTGCTGCCAATTTTTGCAATGCTATAAGCAGTTCATTAGGAGTTTAATGAAGTTTAACGATTAATGAAAAAACCTAAATTAATTGAGTCAAATTGAATATAACCTCGGTCCACAGTAAATTCCTGGTGCTGGTGCCTTTAACAGGGATTATTTATTCTACCATCATTTGATTGACTTGTTCCCTCCATACTTTCTGCACAGCAACTTTTCCCATCACAATTTCATACAAATGTCAGAAAAATAGGTTTAACAAACATGACGTTTAAATCAGAGAAAGCGCTGTGATTCGCTGAAATAACCAGTTGCCATTTAAGCATACAAAATGTCAGGAAAAAATAGGTTTAATGTGTAAGAAGCAAAAATGCCATTGGATCAAATTTCATGACTCAACTTCAAATGTGTCAAGTTATTTAATAATAATATAATAATATGCCATTTAGCAGACACTTTTATCCAAAGTGACTTACAGTAGTGAATGCATACATTTTTCAGTGTATGTGGCCCCAGTGAGAATAGAACCCACAACCTAAGCATTGTTAATGCCATGCTCTACCTACTGAGCCACACAGAACCACGCTCTACCTACTGAGCCACACAGAACCATGCTCTACCTACTGAGCCACACAGAACCATGCTCTACCTACTGAGCCACACAGAATCATGCTCCACTTACTGAACCACACGGAACCACGCTCTACCTACTGAGCCACACAGAACCACGCTCTACCTACTGAGCCACACACACAAATGCACACAGAACAATGATCTATCTACTGAGCCACACAGAACTGTACAGCATCGGTGCTGATACAGATTTTTGGTAGTAATAATTTTAGCACATTACCCAGCTAGCTATTGCAGGTTCTTTGTTGTGTAAATACTTTTGTATGTCCTAGAGTTATCTAGGCTGTCTGTAAATTGTGTTGTAAAGGATTATTTGGTATGTCTGTGTAACATTGTTTTAGTAAGTTTGGCTATCTTCCTGTTGATTGATCTGCTGAGGACATAGTTGATGGTGATTAACCTTGGGGAAAACACCTTTCTCAATATAAATATTTATATTATGCAAAATCATATATATATTATGCAGGTCCTTTAAATAATGTGACATGGTGGTTTTTAATTTCTTCATAGTTTATTTATTTATATATTAAGTATTTCACAGAAAGGATTTTGATGTAATACAGTCAGCATGGAGCGATTTGATACAATAACTTATTCTCTTAAATTGGTTTCTTATGTGCACTGATTTATGTGGAAATAATGTAATATAATAATAATATATGCCATTTAGCAGACGCTTTTATCCAAAGTGACTTACAGTAGTGAATGCATACATTTTTCAGTATATGTGGCCCCAGTGACGGAACCACGCTCTACCTACTGAGCCACACAGAACCACACTCTACCTACTGAGCCACACACACAAATGCACACAGAACAATGATCTATCTACTGAGCCACACAGAACTGTACAGCATCGGTGCTGATACAGATTTTTGGTAGTAATAATTTTAGCACATTACCCAGCTAGCTATTGCAGGTTCTTTGTTGTGTAAATACTTTTGTATGTCCTAGAGTTATCTAGGCTGTCTGTAAATTGTGTTGTAAAGGATTATTTGGTATGTCTGTGTAACATTGTTTTAGTAAGTTTGGCTATCTTCCTGTTGATTGATCTGCTGAGGACATAGTTGATGGTGATTAACCTTGGGGAAAACACCTTTCTCAATATAAATATTTATATTATGCAAAATCATATATATATTATGCAGGTCCTTTAAATAATGTGACATGGTGGTTTTTAATTTCTTCATAGTTTATTTATTTATATATTAAGTATTTCACAGAAAGGATTTTGATGTAATAGTCAGCATGGAGCGATTTGATACAATAACTTATTCTCTTAAATTGGTTTCTTATGTGCACTGATTTATGTGGAAATAATGTAATATAATAATAATATATGCCATTTAGCAGACGCTTTTATCCAAAGCGACTTACAGTAGTGAATGCATACATTTTTCAGTATATGTGGCCCCAGTGGGGTGTGTATGTGGGTGATGTATCAGACAGTACATTTTACAGCATTACACATGTGTAGCAGGACTGAGGCAAAGCCTGGATTTAACCCCATGGTGCCACCAGGCTGGGTTCAAACCCATGCCCCTCCGTTGCTGTAATTGCTACAATATTGTGTCTGGCCAGCAGAGGCTCATGAATAATTGTGCCAGTGCTGCATTTCTCTGTAGATTACAGGTCGCCTGCCCACTACAGCTTGTCCTTGTCTATCAAATACTTAATACATCATTATTTTATTTACTTAGACAGTTGTATCGATTTAAAAAATGTATGTAAAATGTTACATTATACACCTTTAGAAGGCTGGATATTTTACGGATGTAATTGATACATACCCAAGGGCACAACAGCAGCTCCTCCAAACTTGAGTCAGAAGCACAACCCTCTGGTTACAAGCACAAACGTGGGGAGAAGCAGAAAGGGGAGGGGGGAGAGGAGGGGGAAACGCTGACAAAGAGCTCCAGCCAAACCATGAGGATTACCACGCACAGACACTGCCTGAGGGACAGCGCTCGGACTGGGCTTCAACAAACACACATCCGATTCCGCTAACGTTAAACAAACCCAAACAGACAAACCCCCAAAATCTGCAAAAACAAGGAAGGCAGGCTTTCCTGTCCTTTTGTGTTCATGTTTCCACTTCCTGAGCAGTGAACAGTCTGGGGATATGTGCCTGGACTGACCTTTGACACAGAACACTAATCACTAATTGCCCTTCTTGTGTTGTTAGCTGTCGACTTATATTGCAGTATGGATAAAACATCTAAACATTTGCATTGTGAACATCTGAACCACCATTTATAACTGATTTGTATCTTTGGATTAAGCTGGTGGGGTGGGTGCAAATTTAGATGTATATATACATATGTATTGTGGTGTCCCTAGTGGTTGGGCGACACTCACGGACCTTGCAGAGGGCATAGGCAAGTTAAATAACCCGGAGAAGGCAGTATTATAAACAAAATAACACTTTATTAAAAGAATCTTGACAACACAAAACAAAGGGCAGGGTATTCGGGGAATCCAAAATCCAATAATCCAATATTCAAGTCCAGTTCAGTTCCTCAATCCAGTCCAGTAGTCGATACACAAAGGGGGATCCTCAAACAATCCAAATCCAACACGATAAACAATCCAAAATTCTCTCTCTCTCTGTGTCTCTCTCTCTCTCTCTCTCTCTCTATATATATATATATATATACAGGAGCTGGTCCCTTAAATAGGCCTCCAAATGGATTTCAGCTGTCCGTAGTCCCAATCGCTTGACCTTGTTCAGGTGCGGGACTGCGGGCTGCTGGGAAATGAAGTTTTCCTCTCCAGTGGCTCTCAAGAATTAAAGAGGCAGGCCGCCATGTCCTCGTCCTGCCCCTTGGGGTGCCACACACCCTCCTCCTCAGCTCTGATCTAGGGAGGGCTGAGCGGCACATGTCCAGCGGCGACCAGGAGAGCCACCATCTCCAGGTCCCCTCAGGAAGTTTCCCCCCTGGATCAAATGTCTGGTTTCCTGAAAGTCATTCGTGAATGGTGCAAGTTGCTCACCTCATCCACTACCCAACGGCCACAGGATCTGGCCTCCACAGACAGAATGATCACAACTTGAGTTTGGGCCTTCACCCACTTTCCATGGTTCCACCAGCAAACTTGTTGCCATTTCAGAATCCGTGATCCTGTATGGTTGGGTGTTCCACCCGGCCTCAGCCATCGCCAAGAGGCTTTCCTCCACACTATGGTCCCACCAAGCTCCTCCTCAGCATACTGCTCCTCCTGTCCCCTTCCAAAGTCCCGCAGGCTGAGTGGGATCGAGGACTCCACTCCGACATCTGGTCATCGCCCCCTGCCGGCTCCACTGGCTGTGAGAGCTCCACCGGCTGTGAGAGCTCCACCTGTGTGGCAGAATCTTGCACAACAGGAACACATTTTGTACACTCAAGCTCTTCACTCACCCTTTCCAGTTCATTTTGTACTTGAAGCAGAGTTTTGATTTGAATCTTCAAGACCTCACAAAATGATATCACTGTAACCTGGTGCTGGGCTTCTTTTTTGCCCAGCCTCTCCAGCTGCACCTCCAACTCCCGCCTTCTCCTGCTCTCCTGCTCCGCTTGGCTCCAGAGGTTCTCTGCCTCGGACGCATGGGCCTCCGCTGCTCTCCTCAGCTCCAGTCTGTGGGCCTCCACACGCCTCACCTCATTGCTAAGAGATGCTTTGGTGATATCCAGCTCCACAGCAATGTTCCCAATCTCCCTCAGGGAGCTGCAGTGCTCCTCCTGCAATTTCTCAATGGTCACCAGGTGGCGCTCCTCTGAGGTCTCCAACTCAGTCTTCTTCCCGTTCAGTTCAGTCTGGGCATTCTGGAGCTCCTTCTGCAACTCCTGGTTTCCCTGCTGCAGACACTGAATCACCTCCTTGCTGCACTGCTCCTGTACCTCCAACACAGAGAGCACCTCCTCGAGCTCCTCAAACTGCCTTGCTTGTCCTTTTAGTTGGATCTATTGCTCTTCCAACTGACCGTCCTAACCCTGAAGGATCAGCTTCCTTACATCGAGCTGGGATTTATTTTCTCTTGCTTGCACATGCTGCAATTCACCCCGCAGCTCTTGAACCTCCTGGTGTGTCACTCTTCATTAGTCCTCAACCATGGAAGCTCACCTCTGGTTCTTCACCAGTTCTTCCTTCTGGTCAACACTCACTGGGTTGGTGGCCATGCTCCATACAGCATATACACCACAGGGTGCCACTTTGTGCCAATCGGGCCTGTTCCTTGTACCAAGCCTCCCTGTCTGTGCCCACTGTCCAGTCCTCTTCCAATGCTGCCTCAAAACCAGCACATTTTCCAGCTTCACTGGGGTGCTGCTTTTGTGGCCTACCTGGGTTTGGTTTGCCCTTTTCCATAGTGGGCACCACAGGGTAGAAGTGGTCATTTTCCTTTTGGACTTTGCACTCTGGCATCCGTAGGAAATCTGCAATCACCTCTTGTTGATCGGATGACAGGTGTCTTCTCCCATCTCTCTCAAGCCAGAAGATTTTTGGATTCGACATCTACTCTGGGTTCAAAAGCTCCATTTATTTTTTTCGTTGTACTACCTCCTCTTGCCTATAAGTGATGCCCTCTGCCCACATTCTCCACCATATGTGGTGTCCCTAGTGGTTGGGCGACACTCACAAACCTTGCAGAGGGCGTAGGCAAGTTAAATAACCCGGAGGAGGCAGTATTATAAACAAAATTACACTTTATTAAATGAGTCTTGACAACACAATCCTACTGGTCGTCGTTATCCGTAATCCAATATCCAAGTCCAGTCCAGTCCCTCAATCCAGTCCAGTAGGCGGTACACAAAGGGCAGGGGCCCAGATTAGCAGTTGTCCTACCGTCTCAGACGACTAAAAATTAAGAAGGACGACCTTCGATTTCCAAGTGATTGTCCTGCTGACGACTGTGAATTTAGGATTCTGTTTTACACTCGCAACATAACAAACACGTCATGCACGGATATTCAAAAATATTTCCGAAGTTCCAAATGGGAAAAGCGACACATTGTCACTCGCTCACCGCGTTTACTGTTGTTGCTATGCCAGACTCTGCAGCAGTCAAGCAAGTTCGCGGATCGCGACACATAGACACAACAGCGAGAACCAACTAGTTAGTTAGCTAGCCAACGTCAGCGTTCACGGACATTGGGTATCGGTATCTGTTGTTGCTAGTTGCTTGCTAACACAAGGCGTAGTAAGTGATCATGCATTTATCACTTACCAAGCCTTGAATTAGCAAGCAATATCTCTGAACACAACCTAGCTAGTTACTGTCTATATTCAGTTCAGTGAGCCCTCCCACCAGGCTGAAGAATCACTGTGATTTTCCTGCAGTGATTTCTCATCTCCGTCCTACAGTCCAAGCACAAATCATTCCCACATCCCTGCTCGGTTAAATCTAAGAATTTGAAAGGATCAGAGGCATTGCTCTGTAGGACACCAGGGACAGAAAATGGACCTGGTCCAGACAGAATGACCCGGTCCAGACAGAACGACCGAGTTCACCCAGGGTACAGGTTTGCACACACGACACCCTGCGCAAAATCCACACAAACCGGCTTTTCTCCCTGCCTCATTTTGGGCCCCCTCCTCCCACTCAATATCCCCGATTCCCCCTCCAGCTCCCCCTGACACACACACACTCTCTCTGTGTTTCATCCCCATGACAAAACCAGCATGAAACATTCAGTGAATTTCTCAACATGTGCTCTCTTTCCCTGCACGTGTTGAAGAAAGAGGAGACAGGAAGGAGGCAGTGAAGGGGGGAGAGGGGGAGAGAAAGAACAAACAGTAAAGAGAGAGAGAGAGAGAGACACAGAGAGAGAGAGAGAGAGAGAGAGAGAGAGAGAGAGAGAGAGAGAGAGAGAGAGAGAGAGAGAGAGAGATAGAGAGAGAGAGAGAGAGAGAGAGAGAGAGAGTGAAAGAGACTCCCCTTAGCAACAGCCACCGCATAGCCTCTGCCCCATTGGCTGGCTGAAAGCATACATCACAATCCTATTCAGACTCCTCAACCAATGAGGAGGCCTGACTGCAGAGAATTCTGCTTCTGGATTCCATTTTTACCATGGTAACAGAACACTGCCCCCGGCCAGGAGGCGGGGCTCCACGGCTGGACCCGGGCCTTCAGGAAATCAGCCCCCAGAGACCAGAGACCTAACCAACACATGCTGGATCTGACCAACACACAGCTAAAATCAGCACCCAGAGACCTCACCAATACACTCTTATAACAAGAGACAAAACTATATCAAAAACGAGGAAGGTTGTGAAGTAAATTTTGCACTAATAATGACCATTATAAAAATTATATAGCCTATATATACACATACACACACACACATATATATACAATGTCTGTTTTCCAACACATACATAAATTATAGTATACAAAATGAATGCAGTCTTGATAACTGATAATAGTTTTTTTTTTTTTTTATAGATGGGACAGATCAATTCACAGGTTACTGAAAAATAGAGACCACATGAAGCAAAATTACAGCAAGTGATACAGAGAAAAACTGTTCTGGCAAAGACAGCATTCACTAGTTACCAAAACATTGCAGCAATATTCTCCTACTGCAGCAACATTGACAGAATGATATGTGAACACTTGGAGCAAGAGGTGCAAATTCAATGTGAGTATGAAAGTAAACACAGTGACGCATTGGGGAGTTTGCAGACCGGAATCTTAGAACATAATTAAAAACAAAGCAGGCAACTCAATTGTGTACCTCACACATTTTTTTTGAGTTTACCTCATTTGTAGTTTGTTCTGTCCACTTTTAACAAAACTGTGTTTAGGATTGCGTGTTGAGTGTGTTTTTGTCATGCTTTTGCATGCGTAAAATGTTTTGAGTGAGCATCAGAGACAGAATTTACATTTAAATGTAATACTTCAGTACAGAACTTGAAAATGGTTCCCATAGTCAGGGGCCAACAATGTTATCACAAGTGTAATATGGTATTAACTGTAATTCACATGTGTAATATGATATTAACAGTAATTCACATGCATCTGTTGTTTCATGAAAACCTGGTGACATGTAGTATTTTATGTATGTTTTGTACAACCAGAGTTTTATCTGACATATCGACATGTTCAATATTTTTCCACATTTTTTCTTTATTTCTCAATTTGGAATGTCCAACTGCCCAAAATGCTGCCCTGCATCCTCTCATCTTCATGTGGGAGAGAGCAGACCAGCAGCCAAGCTGTACCCCCGCCCCCCCGATGAACACTATAACCATTTGTGTGTCACCCTGCGGGACTCCGGGTCAGTCAGCGCTGGCTCAGTGAAATTTAGATTCTGGATCGTAGGACCAATCCAGGGCTGGAATTGAAGGAGTTTCTTTGGGGCATGTGTTTCTTTGTGGACTAGATTTTCCAGCTTATTTAGAAGCACAATGCTGACAGTCCTGTTGGTCTCGATTAGTGTATGGTTAGTTAGTGTACCGCATTTGCCTTTAGCATGTTTTCCCTTCAGTGTTTCATATAGCTAACGGCAATAATGTAACATCGAGTAACAGTCGAAGTGGATGTGCATTCTTCAGAGTTCAAGCCAGCAGATAGAAACTACGAGCCACATTAGTGAGATTCATAAACAGCTTGAGATTATATTTGATGTGTTGCCAAAGTAACTGTTCATATTCTGTCTATGCCATGGAACATGACAACTGACAACAGAAACAGTAAAAGAATAAGTGTGGTACACATCACAACTCGACTGTGCAAAGTGTAAAAATGCTTGATGTGGCCAAAAACCTGGGATACATCCCGCCTACTTACAGTAGCTAGCTAACACAGTCTTTATAACATGGCTAACATTTCATACATTTTTATAACATGGCTAACATTTAATAAATCTCGCAAAAACTAGGTAGCCAGATAATTATAGCTTGTGCAATGCCTGGACCCTGTTACAGTTCTGTTTGACCGCTGGACGCATCACCGTATCGACAGCCAGTGCTTCATCAGGTCCCCATGAGCCCCAAGTGAACCCAGAAACAGATCCTATATATCCAAAACATGTCTAAAACCTTTTAGCACGGTTCAGTGTTTAATCAAGCGTCTTTACCTTTTTATACATGCTTCTACCGACCGGGTCCTCTCTCTCTCCCTCCCACCAGCAGGCAGGTCCAAACACTTCCCCGTACAGTCACCTGACCCTCAGGTGTGCATCTAATGGACCTGTGTCAATTTTCAGCACCAGCACCACCCTGACCCAACACACACACGTTTTCAGGCACACACAGGTTGACAGAATCTGCTTTTTTAAAAACAGAATGAGAAAAGAAGGGAGGGACTGTGTGAGAGACTGTGTGGGTTCAGTTCGCAGGACAGGTGGTGAGGGCTTCGGTGGAAATTATTAAAAAGGTACATTATTCAGTGACACAATGGAAGCAAACATATGTAAGAGATTTGTAAGATGTATGTAAGAGAAGAGAGCATGGTGCAGGAGGAGACAGAAACTCAGTGACGGTGAGAATCAGTATTATGAGAAGAGGGCCAGAGAGCGGGAACAGCGCGTACACACACACACACACACACACACACACACTGACGGACGGCCCGTGGAACGATGCTGTCAGGCCACCGCACTCTCACCAGAAGTGGGACTGTAACTCAAATCTGCTGATGACCTCCCCACACTCCCTCAAATATATGTTGAATGAAACACACTCTGATAAAATAGAAAAGTGGTGTTATACAGCATTTCACTCCTCTGTCACTTTTCCCAGGCCACCCCTCCCACCCCACACCACTTTACAGTAAAAACAACAAATAAAATAAATAGTGTTTTGTAGTGAACAGTTTGGCCATGCGATATCAGGTGAATTCATGAGATATAGCCTGTGGGCCTGGTGGGGGGGGGGGTGTTCTGTGGTGCCTGTCCTGCTTGCTGGCGTCCCGTCACAAAGCCAGCTATGTAGAAATTAGCTCCTGGGCGCCCCTCACCCCCCTGCTGGCACCCGTCCAAAGAGCCAGAAACATCTGTTCCCATCATCGTGTCGTCATTTTCACTTCAGCAAAATACAGGGGGGAACATTATAAAAGTAACTCAATTTTAAAGGAAAGACACTAAAAACTATGCATATGGACCCAACTCAGGCTTGTTTCAGAGCACTGATCTTTACCCATTATGTAATAAATAGTGTGTATATACAGTATATACACTACCGGTCAAAAGTTTTAAAACACCCCCATTTTCCAGTTTTTATTGAATTTAAGCAGTTTAAGTCCAGTGAATAACCAGAAATGGTACAAAGGTAAGCGGTTTAAAAAAAAAAAAAAAAAAAAAAGGTTTAGGTTGCCAAAAACTGAAAAAGAATGTACATTTCAGAGTTATAAAAAAATGCCCTTTTCAGGGAACAAGTAATGGGTTAACATGGGTTAACAGTCACTCTGTGCAAGTGGCCAACTCTGGATCCAGCAAAAGAGCCCCAGACCATCACGCTTCCTCCTCCATGTTTGACAGTTGGTGTCACACACTGAGGAACCTTTTGCCTACTCAACGGCCTACAAAAACCTTTAAAAATTTCAAGATTTCAAATTTTGATTCATCGGTCCGGTCCATAAGACCTTCTTCCAGTCTTCAGTAGTCCACTGGCGGTGCTTCATGGCCCAGGCAAGCCTCTTTTTCTTATTTTGCCATCTTAGCAATGGCTTTCTTACTGCCACGCGACCTGTCAAACCTGCAGCTCGAAGTCTTCTCTTCACAGTTGAAACTGAGACTTTCTTACGTTGACCAGTGTTAAGCTGTGCTTGAAGCTGTTGTCCTGTGAGCCGTCTATCAAGCAAGTTGTTGACTCTCAGAAACTTGTCTTCTGATTTTGTGGCTTTGGGTCTGCCAGACCTCTCCCTGTCAAGAGTTTCCTCCAGTTTCCAAGTGCCTTTTGATAGTGTAGGAAACTACTCACTTTTCAGTTTTTGGTAACATACAAAACTTTTTATGTTTACTGCTTACCTTTGTACCATTTCAGGTTATTCACTGGACATGAACTGCTTAAATTTCAGTAAAAACTGGAAAATGGGGATGTTCTAAAACTTTTGACCGGTAGTGTATATATACTGTATATGTATATTCAATAGAAATTCATATGTAGGTTCTCTCCAAATTTGGTGGCCAATTACCCTCTATTATTTCCATTATCCCTTGACTTGACCTTATAATGTGCATGAAAGGCCGTTTCCTCGTGACAAGGTGAAGAGTAGATGGGTGATTTGCTCCCCCTAGTGGTGATGCAGCACCATGCATTCACAGCTCATGCTTCCATCACACCAATCGTATGAACATTTGTACATAACTCTCAAGAAAACATTTAGTCAGAGCATCTTACCTGCTGCAATCATTTTGATCAACTGCAGTTTCACAGACATGTCATTGTAATTTACCTACAGGGTCCTAGTTTAACTGTGGTTGCTCCTAGCACCCAGGAATTGTACTTCCCACTAGGGTGGCTTTCAGCTAAACTGTTCTTGACTACGGTTAACACTTTGTTGTACGTCGCTCTGGATAAGAGCGTCTGCCAAATGCCTATAATGTAATGTATAATGTAGATAAATTGTTAATGGCATAATAGGGTCATGACGATATAGTCAAAATGTCAATGATAATTTGATCTACTAGCTAAGCTTGCTGCTTACATTATAGCTAAATTCATTATGCTATATGGCTAGTTAGCTAGCTATCACTTTAATGAACAAATCAATTAAGTGGCTATTAGAACTTGCAAGTTCAATAAAGTTAAATGTAATAATTTTGATAAAGTTTGAAAGTGTTGTTTTCATTTGTATGCAACAGTATGTGTCATGAATATAAATTCCCATTAAATTCTCATAAATTCTCAAAATTTCCTGTAAATTACCATTGACAGTTTCCCATTTTTAAAAATGTCCAGAATTTTGAAACTCTAATCAGTACTAAAAAGGCTGTTCGTCAACAACAAGAAAATACAGGGGTTTACTGGTCAATACTTCTTAAGGAGAAATCCTGGCATAAGTGAACAAAAAAGACATTTAAAAAATGTGCTGCCTGAATTTGTGAGTGAAACAATGGCATATGAATGGACTTGATAAATTAAGAGATCAATGAGATCGTCGAGCCCAGCTGAAAATAACTTCCGCTAACCCTAACCCACTAACCCTAACCCTGTGACTGATGTCATAGCACCAAGAGCCATGAAGTCTATTTTATCAATCAATCAATCAATCGATTAGTCCTGGATGTACAAAATACATCCTGAATACTCATATTTGCCTCTGCCTGACAAAATCTGTAGCCTAATTTCACCAGAATTCTCTGCCACTGGTTTCTAAAGCAACATTCCCTCTTCCATAGGCATCAATGTTGAGACAATTCATGATATTTCAAACATAATTGTATTATATTTTCAAACACTTGCTTGCTGTTATCTTTTATACTTTCTATCAAAGCTGAAGCATTTTAAAAAATCAAGATAAATTACCCAATGTTCTTACAATAAACCAGCTCTGCCTCAAAAGACAAAGATGACAACAACAAAAAACAAAGACTTCCTCTTTAACAGTAAGCAGGTTGATCCAAACATAATTGTTGGGTTGTGTTTTCCTATTTTAACAATTTAACAAGCGAGTGTTTATTTCTGTGTGTGTGCAGACAACAACAATAGATTAAAATCCCAACCTGCTTAACGCAATCATATTTGGACCACAATTTGTTACAGTATCCCGGGTGAATTAAAACATCTGTTTGATTAGCACCAAACTTTTCTTTAAATAACCTAATTACTAAACAACTTCACAACCTCTCTTTGAAGGTAACCGTTTCACATACAACTGATGTTAGAATAATTACAATTATCCGTATTACCAATAGCAATTTTAACCACCCTTTATCCAGTGTTCAGATTTCACAACAGGCAAGCATTAACCAATATATTTATCATATCTTTTGACCACCTACTTATATGATTGTTCAGGAAGGTAAAGCAACACAGTCCATTTTGTAATACCATAAATGACATCACGAGCACATTTGGGCCAATGCCTCGCCTCCCTAGGACCGTACTCACGGTTGTGATGCAATATAATTTCTACACGCCCACAAGTAAAATTATTACATCACCAATCAGTGTGCATCTGCCTTTCAGACCAGTCAATGCCACAACAAAGTGTTTCTCCAACCATGGTGACCACTTCTTGTACTCGTCTCGTAAAGGACACAATAGGACATGCACCAAAGATCAGATTACTGGGGTGGTGGACCTCCAAAGTGTCCATATGTGCAGAGTTACTTCCATCACATTCTGTAACTGACCACATGAACAGTTACTGCAGGCACCTGATCCACCAGCGACACGCTAGGAAACACCCTGCCAATTAAACCCTCCCTCCCTGCGGGCTCACGCGTCACTCCACCGGAATGCTGACCACAGCAAGGATTCAATTCCAAACCATGGAGTTCACCGTTACATTGAGAGCCAGCATTTTGACTGGATGTGCCACCTAGCAGCCTTGCAGCCAGCAACCTGATTGGTGCCATCAGATGTCTGAGGTTTATCATTTCACACACCCAACACTCTGTGTCCACCCCTGACCCTGTACTTTCTCTTGTCCGTCTGTATTTATCTTCCCACTTAGCACCACAAGTATCACACAGATCAATGCTAGCATTGCTGGATGATAACAAACTTATGCTTTGCTAATATGGAGATTTTAGAAGATTGTTTTGAGCCAACTATTGCACACGTATGCAATGTCCATTTCATCCCTGATTTTAAGCCACTGCAACATCCTTGTTTGAGAACATTCATTTCAGATCCAGACCTTCTGGCCTGCCTCTGAACAAGATATGAGAAAGTATGATGTAGTAATCTTGGCCTATGGTATGCAGTTTGTTGTCAAATAATGAGGCGCAGTGATGGCCAGAGAGTGCTATCATTTTGGTTATATTCCCGTTGTTTTATATTATGCAGGAAGACGTTTTTGTGTTTCTTTACTGAAGTATCACCAGACAATGTTCCAGCTTTGAACTGGCAGCTCCAAATCGAGCCCTGCCTACACAAGACTGTGATTAATCAGGGGTAGTAACTGATCATTGGTTTATTAGAGAAGCACATCCCAGAAGTTTGGAAGAGTCATACCACATCAGAGAGAAATTAATCAGGCTCATGGTTCCGACACCTGAGGCTCCTGAAACAGCACTCCTGTGGACAGCTCCAATGAACCCTAAACTGCAACTATGCACACGTCTGGCTGAAACCTGCACACCTGGGGGCCGGTGTGTCTAGTATTTATTCCCAGTTTCAATTAAGGTAGCAGGGAATAGCGCATAACTAAATCAAGGTAAAAGCATTCTCTTTTAATACATGAATTATGCTATAATTTGTGAAATGTTCCTGATATGCAGGTGACAAATTAGCACCCAGATGTTTCCTTTGCTTATTGAGTTCTCTTAAAATCAGCAGTTGATTAAACTTTGTTTTGGGTAAATACTGTACTTCCATAAGATGTTAAATGCATTGGGAACAAGGCAATCTTCATGGAATACAAAGGTTTGTAAAGACTTACCATGTCAACCTCCTGGTTGGCCTTCTACACCATGCATTCTAACACCGTTTCAAAGCCAACCACATCCGCCTTCTCCGATTGGCCAACCACATCCGCCTTCTCCGATTGGCCAACCACATCATAGGTCCGTCTTCATTGGACGCAAATCCATCATTCCTTCCACATAACTCTCTGTTATTGGCCGATTGCTTTTCTAGTGATTGTTCGGAGTGCCGTTTCACAGCTGTGATGGTCTTCTGCTGCAAACAAAACAGTGTGTAGTTCATACACAATAAACACAAGTAAGGTTGGCAAACAAGAACAGAAGAGATATTTGGGATTAACACTGGGCCTGTTAAGGACACACACTTAACTTCCTCCAAACTCTGTTTGACAGCATTGAGAGCGCATCGCTCAGGGATAAATCACCAGTGCGTCATAAGGGGTCTGAAACTCTCCTGCACCCCTGAAGTGCCTTGACCACTACTCAACATGGTTCATTATATAAATTAAAAGTGTTTAAATGCTGCATAACCCCCCAGAAAAGACACAGGGTTGCAAATGAACCATTGTATTTCTCTATGCATATGGTACCCTCTAGTGGTGTAGACACACACACACACCCACACTCTGTTCAGATATTTTCGTACCAGACTTGTCACAGCAGGCATTGGCATTATAAAATTCCTGTTTACACCAAAAAGTGTACATGACAATAGAAGTCCTGTTTAAATATATATGGGTATATAAACAGCCCCGAGTGACAAATGCAGAAATATCTCGCCTCCTCCATTCTATGTGCTCTTTTGTCAGACTGGGACTAATTAGCCGGCATATAAATAAATAACAATTTACCCATCGAAAATGCGTATCCGCTTTAGCAAAAGTAACACACACACAAAAAAAACAATTGGAACACCACTAGCAAGTCGTCCATTACAGGATGGCTTTCACTCGACGGTCCGCCCATTTTACCAGCTTCATTTTCAAAACAGAGCCTACTTAGCATGAACGGCAAGAACATGTCATGAGCGGAGTTCTTAGGCTCATAATAGCTTTGAAATATAGTCTAAACTCCTTGTATGTTTTCATAATATCGCTGATATTAGCCAGGTTGGTGCTATTGGGAGAGTACATAACGCTGGTTTCTCTCCTGGAACGAGAAAGTGCGCATTCGGGTTGAACTTTATTGTCCCACCCAGAAACACGTTAAATGCGTAACGTTACATGTAGAAACGTGTAGCGGAGTTCTGCTACAAATACTGTTTTGAAATACATGTACAATACTTTGTTGCTTATGTCCTATACGTTAGTAAGGTAGCTGATTAGGCCTACATCACTGGAACTGTTGGGATATGTTCCATCATAGCTAGACGAGTTGATGGTGAGTTACATCAGTAGATCTTCACTTTCTGAATATAGTACTATCTAGCAACAATAATATTTGTGCTAGCTAGCCAACTTAGCTACTTAATATTGTCAAGGATTCGTAGTACCCGTCCAGTCCATGCAGTGTCTATATTTCAGGGGCCTAAGTAACGTTAGCGAACTCCTGAGCACATCTCTCTAACGAACGTTAAACCTGTAGCATTTACAAAGAGAGGAAAGTGGATTTAAAGCAGCTAACGTTTTATACTAGCTGGCAAACTAGGTTAATAATTATAGCGGTAACGTTATATAACTTTAACCTAGCTTGCGTTTCCTTCAAGAGCTCCAAATACCTATGAATGCTATAGTTATCCTACTAATATTACCACCAAAAATTCATACAAATATATTTGGACGTGAGTTGAAAGTTTTCACTAATTTTGTGTCATTTTAATGTTCAGCTCGTGAAAGTGAACACCGCGGTAGTGATTTAAACTAAACCATTTCACGAGACGAGAGTGCCCCCCGGTGGCGACTGTGCGCAGGAGAAGGGGGTGGTAACAGAGGAGGAAAAAAATAACAAAAAAATTCAAATGTTCTTCCTGGAAATTCTACTAACCCGCCACAACTCCACCACATGACATTTCAGAAAGAAAATGCGACACTCCTTCCAATCACCAGCAGGCCCAGACTCATTCAGCAAAGCGAGGTTACCTAACGATAATTAAATAAATTAAAAACAACATTTTTGGACTCTGATGGCAGCCGTAAACACAAAAAGAAAGCTAGACTTTTCGACAAATTGGCTCTGAATGATCCTGATTGTAAGGACGTGGGAGGGAACCTGGGTATTCCCGTCACAATGCTGGGGATTGCAACAGAACTCCGACTCGTTTCCCGTAATCTCGAATGAGCTCATCACAAACCGTTTCAATAAACGTGCGAGGAAAAGAAAAGCAACACATGAGCACGAAGCTAACCACATCTCAAACTCGTGCACGTATGAAAAACGTACTATTTTTTTTGCCGTGGTCGAGTAGGTTATGAGAGTTTATATACAATTAGGTTTATGTTCATTACAAGTGAATAATATAAACATGGTAAAATAGCTACATTTGTAATTAAAAATATTATGCACGCATCTCCACTGCCAGATGAATCAATGGCGATGTGAATACACAATGTTTCAGTCTCGCACGATATAGACGGTTCGTATCTAATAATTTTGGCTTGCAAAGTAGCTACTACTCATGATATTTAACAATGTAACTGCTTTACTTAAAATAGCAAAGTATGAAAGTCGTTTGCGCTGTTCTCTTACCTGGTGTGAAATGCTGATTCCGTTTGGGAGGAACCATGGTCATGATCGTTAAATATTTCAACAGATTAAAAAATGACTCCGGATCTTCTTTTCCCCCTCGTGGTTGACTTGTCTTGCAGCCACGCAGTCTTAAAATGCACCCCCAAATTATGTAATAGGTTTGTGCATCCAAAAATTCTTCTGCATTTAAAAATGTCTGCATGAGCACAGGCAACACGCAATACATTACGAAACCGTAGCTACAATTTGGACGTTTACACGGCATTATGCCTAACGCTTGGCGATCAATATAACTACACTTCTTGTCACACAAAACCGCAATCCTGGTCTTCATGTATGGCCAGTCATATCGTATAGCTGGCTAACTAGCGACGTGTTCCTAAAATGACAACACAGCTCTTTCCAAAACCTTCGCCAACATCAGTTCATAAAATCGCCAATTCGAGTAGCTGTAACCCACAATAAATGCACAACGCGGGTGTAATCACGCTGTATATCCATCCTGCAGCGGGAAAGAGCAGAGCTTTATTTCGTAAGGAACCCGGGATCAAAGAAGTACTGGAGATTTGAAATTGCGCAGTTTTTATTCCATTGCAACGCAGACACTCCTCTCTCCAGCGCCCGCTCGTTCTCACTCTCGCGCTCTTCCTCCCTCCCTCTCTCGTAGGTTCTCTCTTGCAGGTTTATTTTCGGTGTATGGGTCTCGGTAAATACTGCCCCGCCCCCATCTTCCCTGGAAAAACATGTATGACTGACATTCCATCATTACGAACTATATTCTTCGGAGTAGGCCTACAGTGTGGCACTTTAAAGTATATTGTATCCTTAAAGGCTTTAAACTATTAACTTATTTTTCACATGTAGCTTGCTTGTTGGGTTTGTAGAGTCTAAAACTAGGCTACTTGTTTCAGTGTAACGCCACATTCTGTTCATCCATGTAATCAAAATCCGACTTCATGTGCACAAATCAGAACACACCGCCCCCATAAGAGGCTGGCACATGACATTATCTTAATCATACGTTAGCTTGCAGTAGCAAGCTCATCTTACAGCTGAAAGTGAAAACGCAGATGTAGATAATGGAAACAGTTTGCTTGCAACAGTAAGCAGTAAGTTTGCAGTTTCTTCTATCATTAGTTAACTGTGGATCACGTCAGTGCACAGTCCATAAGTAATTAAGCCTTATAAACAAATATAACAGGTAGATTAAGCATAGTAACAGAGTACGGTTCTATCAATACATGCATAATAATACATGCATATGACTTTATATATATATTTATGCAACAATATGGCATTAACTACCAGACGCATGAATTCCATTTACATTTAAATTCGACAGGTTGCTATGAACTGCCCCACAGTACTAATTCAGCAACACTGACCTGGCCCAAATAAAGAGGCCTATGAAAGTCTGAGACAGTCTCCTGTCTCTGCAGTCTGTCTACTGAACACTGTGAACTAAAGCTCCTCCTTCCTCCAGACCCTCATTCTATTTGGGTCGGGTTTGTTCAATTTTTTGTGAAAATGAACAATTAATGAAAACAAATCTGCAGCATCTCATCATCGCTGCAGCCAGTCTATTTGTGTGGCTTCCGGAGTGTGACACAGCTACTCACACACACATACATGTGCGCACACACACACACCGAAACCACAACCATGCAGAATTACTTTATTCATGCCATAGAAAAGTCATAAGGAGTAGACTGGAGTAACTTTCATTGGAGAAAATAGTCTGCCC
>JAINUG010000184.1:1577932-1617932 GCA_029706075.1 Aldrovandia affinis | reverse complement strand
CTCAATCTGCCCTGTCACCCACCCCACCCCTCTCAATCTGCCCTGTCACCCACACCACCACTCTCAATCTGCCCTGTCACCCACCCCACCGCTCTCAATCTGCCCTGTCACCCACCCCACCGCTCTCAATCTGCCCTGTCACCCACCCCACCGCTCTCAATCTGCCCTGTCACCCACCCCACCACTCTCAATCTGCCCTGTCACCCACCCCACCACTCTCAATCTGCCCTGTCATCCACAACAACAAATTCACAACACACCTGAAACTGTCCACATCACACCTGAAACACACATCACACCTGAAACTGCCCCTCACACCTGAAACACACATCACACCTGAAACTGCCCCTCACACCTGAAACACAAATCACACCTGAAACTGCCCCTCATACCTGAAACACACATCACACCTGAAACTGCCCCATCCATCCATCCATTATCTAAGCCGCTTATTCCTGGTCAGGGTCGCGGGGGGGGGGGCTGGAGCCTATCCCAGCATGCGTTCGGGCGAGAGGCAGGAATACACCCTGGACAGGTCGCCAATCCATCGCAGGGCACACACACCATTCACTCACACACACTGTACCACGGGCAATTTAGACTCTCCAATTAGCCTAACGTGCATGTCTTTGGACTGTGGGAAGAAACCACGGAGGAAACCCACGCGGACACGGGAGAACATGCAAACTCCGCACAGAAAGGCCCCCGGCCTGGATTCGAACCCGAGACCTTCTTGCTGTGAGGCGACAGCGCTATCCACTGCACCACCGTGCCGCCCCTGAAACTGCCCCTCACACCTGAAACACACATCACACCTGAAACTGCCCCTCACACCTGAAACACACATCACACCTGAAACTGCCCCTCACACCTGAAACACACATCACACCTGAAACTGCCCCTCACACCTGAAACTGCACGTCACAGCGCTTCCCAAGAAACAGCATTTTATTTACATAATGCAATCCACACTCTACACAATGACTGACTGACCAAGCAAGACGGGGAGAAGAACACAGCATCCCGGGGCATTATTGTTAGTTTGGCGGTCAGGGAGAGAAGGGGAACGGTGTTAATGAGGAGAGGAAGGACCCCGAGGAGCAGCTGGAGATCAGGCTGCTGATGGCTCTCTCTCCCTCAACAGACAGAGGTGGTTTACTGTGTTTTACTAGGCAGCAATTACGTGAAGCCACTGTCTTGGTTTAGTCCCCAAGGCCCACACCACACTCCTCCTGAACAACACACATATGCAAACACACACCTGCACGCCTGCACATTCATTTTCTCGAACGGGGTTAAGCTCCATGTGATGCGGCTCTTGGTGAGAACTCTGTGGCAGGAAGCAGCCCGACGGCGTAATGAACCCAGTTTGTGCCTTTAATTATGTCTTTAAGGTCCATCGGAGAAGAGTATTTGACAGGGAGCTCACCTTCTCCCACAGTGGGGGCACACGGGCGTCGTAGATGCAGTGGAACGTCTCCTCCAGATTACTGGACATCACCACTAGACCCTGAATCCCCTTCTCCAGCTCCTCCAGAGACGACCTCAACACACAACCGTGCACACACACACACACTCAGATTTACCATTACACACACACACACACATATACACGCTCAGTTATACCATTACACACACACACACACACACACACACATAAACATGCTCAGATATACCATTACACACACATGCGTGCGCGCGCACACGCACACACACACACACACACTGACTTGATGGTGTGCAGCAGACTGTTATATCTCTGGATCTCCTGCAGCAGGACTATGTTGAGGGGTGAAGGGTCATGCTGCAGCAGCTGTCTGGTGCTTTCATAGTCCACCAGAGCTGGGATCTTCTGACGCACATCTGCAGAGAGCTCCAACACCTGCCAACGCACAGGGCAAGAGTGATCCACACAGCACACATGCACTACACTCACTCACACACACACACCTATACACAGAACTACACACACACACATACACTCACACACCTATACACAGAACTACACACACACACCTACACATATACACATACACACATATACACACATATACACAGAACTAAAACACACACACACACTCACTTACTCACACACACACACAAAACTACACTCACACACACCAACCCACCTACACATACACTAGGGCTGTGACAGTATTACATTTTCACGGTATGATAATCGTACTACTGTATATCACGGTTTTCGGTATATCAGTTTTTAAGCTAAAAATTGTATCACACAAAGTTTAAAACTCGGTCTGTTTATTGTATGGCTCTGCAGATTTATAAACAATTTTAATTGAAAAATTCAAAAAATACAACTAAATGTAGTTCTTCCTTGTAATGGTATGTTTAAATCAATTTAAATCATTCACTTTGTGAATTAAGCAACATTTTGCTTTATCACGTTATCAGCTTATCGGATCTAGTACTATATTTAGCTACTCACTTTTTCCAACAAAGTGAGTCCACATGGATGAACGAGTTCACTTTTTGGGGGTATATAATTCGTCATTACAGACTGCCTCTGCATCGGAGTCAGCGTTGGATATTGCAAGTTTATAAGGGACTTTTATAAGATTTATGCTGTGTCACTAGCTAGCTAATAACAGCTACCTACCAGGGTTGAGAAATGCGAGGCAGCTGTCTGCACGTGCGCAATCGCGTTGTAAACAAAACAAAATGCAAGAACAGCCAAAGAGGTGGTGGGATTAAATGACATTAGCAGACACCCCAGGGTCCAGTATTATATTATTTAATATGGGTTCTTTAGACATTCTTTAGGGTAATGGTTGAAATATGTTTTCCCTGCATGAAAATAGCTCTTGCAACATGATTTACTACCACAGCATTACATTAAGTTTATGATAGTATTATTTAATATTTTAATATCATGGTATACTGTCATACTGGTATACCGTCACACCCCTACCATACATATACACACACACACACACACACACACTCACACACACCTTGTCCTCATGGCTGGGTCCAGTTCCGCTGGCTGCAGTGCTTGTGACCTGTGGCTGCAGAGACAGCAGGGTGTCGAAGAGTGTGCGGGTCTCTGCAATCTGGCTGGCGATGTCCGCGTTGGGGTGCTGGCCGAACACGGCCGGGTGCTCAATGTTGGGCAGCATGTTTATGTACTCCAGGTACGAGGACTGGGGGCCGTCCCGTGGGATGTAGTAGGTGGGCAGAGAGGACAGCCTGTGGGACATTATTACAGAGCACTATAAAGCACAGTCAATCACAACAACACCTACAAAACCACCAACAAAATAAGAAAGAGAATAATAATAAAGATATTATGGACAAAAATGTATAGTTATATAAACATCTATAAATGTATAGTTCACCCACACAGATTTTAAAAAAGGCACATATAAAACTGTAAACATGCGATGCTTGAAAAGGGGTATCTAATAATGCCAAAAGATATTTCAATGTTTTGAAGTCTGTTCTTTTAATGATGGGGTGTATGGCAAAACAGGCCCTGATAGTGTACCAAACAAGCAGTGTAAATACAGTAATGGCCACATGGTGGTGCTCACGTCTCCAACAGGTACAACCCCAAAGTGAGCTAGAGCCTCATCGGCACTGAATCAGAATCAGTTTGAGAGATTGAGTGTGATGCTGGGTGTTTATAAATGTGTCAGGGAAACTCAGTGTGTGACTGTGTGTGTGTGTGTGTGTGTGTGTGAGAGTGTGTGTTTGAGTGTGAGTGTGAGTGTGAGTATGAGAGTGAGTGTGTGTGAGTATGAGAGTGAGTGTGTGTGTATGTGTGTGTGTGTGTGAGTGTGAGAGTATGTGTGTGTGTGTGTGTGTGTAAGTGTGAGAGTGTGTGTGAGTGTGCGTGTGAGAGTGTGTGTGTGTGTGTGTGCTCTCTCACTTGTAGAAGGTCGTAGTAACAGCACTTTCACAGAAGTAGTCGTTAATGTAGGTCGTCAGCAGCCTCCTGTCCCAATCGTCTGTCACATGACCTCCGTAGTTGACCCCGGCGATCAGGTACTTGAGGGCATCCCAGGGCACCTGCTCATACTCATCCAGGTACAGGCTGGTCAGGTTCTCGCTCACCTGGGTGGGACGAGTGCAGAGAGCATCAAAGGTTTTTAGCTTTCAAAGAATGAAATACTAAAATAATACTTTGTGTGTCTGTACAGCTACAATCACTGTTTTTATTTTTCTTCTCTCTATACTCCCCTATCACCCTTCCTCTCATCCCCCTTTCTCAATTCAATTCAGTTCAATTCAATTTAAACACTTTTACTGGAATTATATACTTCTAGTGTTGCCAAAGCTTAACAAGTGATAAAGACAAACTATAGTCTCTCTCTCTCTCTCCCTCCCTCCCTCCCTATCTCTGTCTCTGTCTCTGTCTCTGTCTCTGTCTCTGTCTCTGTCTCTGTCTCTGTCTCTGTCTCTGTCTCTGTCTCTGTCTCTGTCTCTGTCTCTCTCTCTCTCTCTCTCTCTCTCTCTCTCTCTCTCTCTCTCTCTCTCTCTCTCTCTCTCTCTCTCTCTCTCTCTCTCTCTCTCTGGCACCTCAAAGTCAGAGTCATTGAAGCCGTAGATGATGTTCCATCCGAGCTGTAGGAACTTCTTCCTCTCCAGTAGAACGCTGTGAAAGAAGCAGAGGGCGAACAGGAGCTTGTGGTAAAGTGCTGGCCGTGTGCAGCGGTTAAACTGCGTCTCTGTGACCAGCTGGTACAGACGCTTCATATTCGACTTCACGCCCTGCAGGGAGAGACGAACACAGCACCAATAAACACCACACCTCTACCTTATTATTATGGACAATGATATACGATCTCAGCATTGTGAGTTTGTGTGGGTGTGTGTACGTGTGAATGTGTGAGTGTGAGTGTGTGTGTGTATATGTAAGTGTTTGTGTGTGTGTATGTGTGGTTGTGTATGTATGTGTGTGTATGTGAGTTAGTGTGTGTGTGTGTGTCTCCACCTTGGGTGGCTCAGTGGTCATCTTGATGCCGGCCTGCAGGATGGCGATGGGGAACTCGGGGTGGGGGGAGGAGCTGAGCCAGAGGCGGAAGTCTGGGTGTGGCTCCTCCACCTGCAGCTGCTCCACCAGCTTATCCAGGTGGGGCATCCAGGAGAGGGACAGGTGGCAGTTCGCCAGGAACACCCAGTGGCCTGGGAGAGCGACACGGAAAACAGACGGCTTTTTACATCTTATGGAAATGTTTGTACTATTATTTTAGCAAATATGTATGCAGCTATGTAAATTATTTCCAAACCTATCAGTGTAATGCATTTAACACTTGTAATATTTATGAAAGGGAGACTGAGAGGGGAAGGAAAGAGGGAGAGAAAAATGAAGAAGGAGAGAGGGGGAGAGAGAGACAGAGAGAGTGTGTGGTGACTTTAACGCCAGAACAGGAACAGAACCCGACTACTTCGACCCACAGGGAAACAAACATGTGTTTGGAGATACCACTCTATACATCGCACCAATCACTACCAAAAGAAACAACAACGCCGACAATATAATAAATAAGAATGGTAGAGAGTTAGTGGATCTTTGACAAGCCTTAGACCTTAATGGCAGGATCGGCGGGGACTCACATATTTGCTCAGCTCTTGGGACTAGTGCTGTTGACTATGCTGTTACTGACCCCTCCTCCATCAATACATTCACTGTCAGACAACAAACCCCCCTTTCAGACCATAACCAGACCAGAAACACACACACACACAGCCCAATAAACTGTATAAATTCAATCAAACATACAGATGGGCTGAAAACAGTGCAGATGAATTCATAAAAGCAAGGAGTTCAAATGAATTAACTAACTCTATTAACATGTTCATCAATACACACTACCAAAATGACAAAGCAGGCTTAAATCTGGCAGATTTGTAAAAAAAATTCTCTTCTAAATAAGAAGAATTTGAACCAACATGGAAAAATGGTTTGACATGCAAAAATGTAAAAATGTAAAAAATAAATAATAACCATAACCAACCACATAACCCAGATTTACGCCTCAGGTACTGTGAAACTCTTAAAGAATATAAACACACCCTAAAACAGAAAAAACTAAAACACGTATACAAAACTCCACATGATATTGAAGAATCAATTCATCAAAACTAGTTCTGGGAAATGTGGAACAATTTAAGCACAACAAAACCACAAGAATTAGCCATAAATGATGGAGCTACTTGGAAAGAATATTTAGAAAATCTATATTGTGAAATCCCTCAAAAAAACACATCACAACATGATTAAAGAAAACCTAAAAATACTGGAATCAACCATTAAAAATAACCAAAACCCACTTGATCACCCAATTTCACACAAATAATTGGTAGTAAAGCTCCAATCTCTAAAACCTAAGAAGGCTTGTGGTCATGATGGAATCAGGTATGAAATGCTCAAAAATAGCATCACTGAGATGCAGGAGGCTGTGCTTAAATTGTTCAACCTAATACTAAGTTTGGGATGCTTTGCTGACATCTGGAACCAAGGGGTTATATCCCCAATATATACAAGTGGAGACAAATTAGACCCCAATAGTTACAGAGCCATTTGGGTAAGCAGTAATCTGGGGAAGGTATTTTGTAGTATCCTAAATACAAGAATTATAACCTTCCTTAACAAGCACAATGTCCTGAATAAAAGTCTAATTGGATTTCCAAATCATCGTACTACCGATTACATTTACACCCTACACACCCTAATAAATAAGTATGTCCACCAAACTAAAAAAGGGAAAATGTTTGCATGCTTCATGATTTCAAAAAGGCATTTGATTCTATTTGGCAAGAGGGATTATAGTACAAAATTCTCCAAAGTGGTGTAGGGGGTAAGGTTTATGATATAATCAAATCAATGTACTCAGAAAATAAATGTGGAGTAAAAATTGGCGACCAAAGAACAGAGTTCTTCAAGCAGAAACGTGGGGTGAGGCAGGGCTGTAACCTGAGTCCAACACTGTTCAATATTTAGAGTTACCAAATTACTAAACAAACCTCTTATTTGGACTATTGGGATGATGCAACCAAAACACAAAACAAGCTATCGGGCCCTAAAAAGAGATGATATACTAGCTGAGTATCCCTACTCTGTCAGAGATACAAAGCAAAGAGCAAAGATCCTGACCAAGTAGGCTCAGGCTCAAGTAGACAGGCTCAGTGACCACACCCTTCAAATTGAAAAAGGACAACACAAAAACTCATGGCTACCAAAAGAATAACGTTTATGTGGTCACTGTAAGACAGTAGAGGTAGAGACAGAGATACACTTCCTCCTCTATTGCATAAAATATGCAAAAATAAGAAATGAATTTCAATACAATTCACTAATTCTAAAGAACTTCTCTTCCGTAACAAAGGAATAAAAATGATCAATCCTGTTAGGAGAAGGACCAACAGCTTTAATTGCAGCAAAATATGTTTCAAAATATGTTTCACATGGACACTGAGTAAGCATCAACATAAAAAATAAAATAAAAAATTATAGAATGATTTGTTATTTGTTATTTATTTATTTATATATATTTTTTATTTTTATTTTTTTATTATTGTTTTTTGTAAATGTAATTTACTGTTATTATTATTGTATTGTTATCATTCTAAAAAAACTAATATAGATATATATACACCGATCAGCCACAACATTAAAACCACCTGCCGAAAATTGTGTAGGTCTCCCTCGTGCCACCAAAACAGCTCTGACCCGTCGAGGCATGGATTCCACAAGACCTCTGAAGAGCCTTCTGGTGCAATGAGCTATCCTTACTGTCACCAATCATAAGTGATGATCCGCCCCTATCAGGACTGCTGATGATGTGGTGGGATGGTCTCTGAGTGCCCTCATGGCTGCGTGCTCCCTGTGCCACTCACCTAATTAGTTATGCTGCCCTAGATTACTTCTGCTGGTGTTATCACTCTACTCTTTCCCCTGATCCGGTGTGATATTTATCATAGTCATAATTGCACCTTTCCTCTTTTCTCCCCAGCTTCGTGGCACCTGCCCGGAGCTCACCTGCCCCAGAGTCAACCCCCCACCCCTGCCATGTGTTAGCCGGATGCCGCTGGCCCGGACCCTAGCTGCTGGTTCCATCCCCCGCCCTGCTCTGGTATCTGCAGGGATGAGGTCCACCCCACCCCTACACTTAGAATGCCCTTAGAATGTCTGTTAAGCCTCATGAGCCTCAAGGACTATTTGTTTTGTTTTTCTATGTATCCCACCATTTTCCAGGAGTTCATCTCGACCGCCTTTTAAGGGGTCAGGGAATAATTTTCCAGTCTCCCACATTGGCTCCAATGGTTTTCTGTTTTTTTAAATTCCCTCTGGAAAATGCCAATTGTGAAGTGCTGTGTGACAACCTGTTTGTAAATGGCGCTATACAAAAATAAAGATTGATTGATTGATTGAAGGTGTCCTGTGGTATCTGGCACCAAGACGTTAGCAGCAGATCCTTTAAATCCTGTAAGTTGCGAGGTGATGCCTCCATGGATCGGACTTGTTGGTCCAGCACATCCCACAGATGCTCGATTGGATTGAGATCTGGGGAATTTGGAGGCCAAGTCAACACCTTGAACTCTGTCATGTTCCTCAAACCATTCCTGACCAATTTTTGCAGTGTGGCAGGGCGCATTATCCTGCTGAAAGAGCCCACTGCCATCAGGGAATACCGTTGCCATTGGTCTGCAACAATGTTTAGGTAGGTGGCACGTGTCAAAGTAACATCCACATGAATGCCAGGACCCCAGGTTTCCCAGCAGAACATTGCCCAGAGCATCACACTGCCTCCACCGGCTTGCTTTCTTCCCATAGTGCATCCAGCATTAACTATTTCAGCAATTTGTGCTACAGTAGCTCTTCTGTGGGATCAGACCAGACGGGCTAGCCTTCGCTCCCCACGCGCATCAGTGAGCCTCGGGTGCCCATGACCTTCCTTGGGCCACTTTTGGTAGGTACTAACCACTGCATACTGGGAACACCCCACAAGACCTACTGTTTTGGAGATGCTCTGACCCAGTCATCTAGCCATCACAATTTGGCCCTTGTCAAAGTCGCTCAGATCCTTATGCTTGGCCATTTTTCCTGCTTCCAACACATCAACTTCAAGAACTGACTGTTCACTTGCTGCCTAATATATCCCACCCCTTGACAGGTGCCATTGTAACGAGATCAATCTTATTCACTTCACCTGTCAGTGGTTTTAATGTTGTGGCTGATCGGTGTATATATACATTTACATTTGTTCAGTATTGTTGTAGTGTAGTAAAGTGTAGTATAGTATAGTATGGTATAGTATTTACTGATTTGTTATTTGTTTAAATGTAGTACTGTTTATGCTTTGGCAATATTTACATATGTATTTCCTGCCAATAAAGCATCTTGAATTGAATTTAGAGAGAAAGACAGGCAGTCAATGCATTAAGAGAAAAGGCCTGTAGAGCTTTCTACGCAATCAAAAGAAGGTTCCATAAAATAAATATTCCTGTTAGAATTTGGACAAAAATCTAGGATAGTGTCATCAAGCCTATTATGCTTTAAGGTAGTGAAATATGGGGTTCACTTAAGGCGCGTTTCCACCAAAAACTGCCAGGCACTTGTAGTCGCAGGAACTATTTTCAAGGAATTAAACAGTTCCTTCAATCCATTACGTCTGCGTTTCCATAGGGGTCTAAAGAACCACGGAGATTAGGCAAATTAGTCTATTATTAGGAGAATAATAGTTATTATTCTTCTTCGTACGCCAATGAATGACAATTTAAGTTTTTCAATTTAAGTTATTTCACTAAATCTTTATTCAAACATTTCAAAAAATACATTTTTAGATTCAGTACGCCTTAGGCGATTTATCTAGGGTGGTCTTATGCCTTAATTAATTCTATAAAAAATTAAAAGATTGCACATTTTTACATTTGATTTAATTCGGTCGCGTTTCTAAAAACCTGCCTCCCAGAAAGTCATTTGTCTTATACTTTCTTTTTAGTTTGCTCCATTGTTATATAGATAGATTTTTCCAACTGGTTTGCTAATGCCGATTTTTTTAAATGGTGGTTGAGTCTTTTACCATACTCGACCAATCAGAAATGTTCAGCGCTGCAAGCCCCACCACCAAAAGTTCCGTAACATCGAAAAGACCTACCTCTTGACTAGGAACATTTTGGGGGGTAAATAAGTCCCCCGAGCTACATTCTGATGCTGGTTGCTGCTACTTCCATTTCCTGATATGAAGATAATTACTATAAAGGTCCCAAGTTCCTGGGAAAAGTTCCTGCGGTGGAAACGCGCCTTTAGTGAGCAAGACTACACTAAATGGGAAAAACATCCGGCTGAAATTCTGCATGCAGAATTCTGTAAAGGCATATTACAAATACATAGGAATACCCCCAAATAATGCATGCACGTCTGAATTAGGCAGATATCCAATTCTTATTCAAATCCAAAAAAGAACACTACATTTTATGGAACACCTAAAAATAAGCCCAGACAATTCTTTACAAAACAAGGCTCTACAAACCCAAGAGCTCATCCCAGAAAAGAGTCCCCTCAGTCAGCTGGTCCTGAAACTCACTACATTCAGGGCTGGAAGGTCTCCGGGCAGAACCCGGTAGGGCCGGTAGAATTATTTTATATAGCCTATATATATATATTATACCATGGACCGGGTATTCCGAGAAAAGCAGTCCGCGAAATAAACGAACTGGTCTCAGTAGCACCCCCGTCGACAGAAAATGCCACTGTCGGTCTGAGCCAAATGGCAGGGCCTATTTTTTGTCCCAGTCCAGCCCTGACTACATTAACATATACTAACACAAACCAGCTTCAGGTCAGCACTGCTTCACAACCAATTAGAGTCAACCAAATTATTAAACAAACCAAAATCACCTTTTTGGAACATTGGAAGAGTACAAAATCGCTAAATAAACAGAATTGCTACTGGACCCTAAACAGAGAATACACACTGGCAGAGTACCTCTTCTCTGTCAGAGATACAAAGCAGAGATATATATATATATATACATTTTAAATGTGTATTCTGTATGTTTTTCATGCTATGTGTTGGCAATATTTACACTTTGTATTTTATGCCAATAATGCACATTGAATTGAACTGAATTGAATTGAGAGAGAAAGAGACAGACAGAGGGGGAGAGAGAGGCCAGGCAGTGCAGGTGTGTAGCGTGGTGTTGGATATCTGACCGTATTTCACCCCCTCTTTGATCATGCGGGTGGCGATGGGGGCCTGGCCCTGCCCCAGGGAGAGCGCGTGGAAATGCTGGCTCATGTTTGAGCTGTCTGCCAGGTGCAGCAGCGCCCCCGTGGGGTCCACGCCCGGAGACAGCACAAAGATCAGTGGCGTCTTGGTGGTTGAATCCTCCAGCACCTGGGAGAGGGGCACACCAGACACACTGAGCTCATTAACACAAACCCCATATACATTAACAGCGGCTCAGATTAGGGTAAAATTCATACTTGTCGAAGGGCAAGTGTTTTGCCTTGTAATTGCAAATGTTATTGTTTTGCCTTGTAATTGCAAACATTATGTTTTAGCGCTTACTGCCACCTACTGGCCGCTTAAGTAAAACTTCATAAATCTGCATACAGGAAACAGGAAGTTCATGTAGTGATAAGAAATCAATGTGTTAAAGCTTACTTTAATACTTACCTGGAGTGGGTACAGTAACGTGTATTTGTGAATTAGCCATGCAGTGTTTGCTTACTTTAATACTTACCGTTTCGTGTATTTGTGAATTAGCCAAGTTTCTAAAAAGGAAAACGAGTATATGTGTTTTAAAGTAATCTTTATTTGTGAATTAGCAATACAGTGCGTATTTCGAAGCTAAAAGAAACACAAGCATATGTGAATGCAGTGTGTATTTCTTTCTTTTTACCCTCCTCAGTTTTACTCCAACCCAATACATCCAATTGTATTGTTTCTTTGACATCATGCAAGTGTGGCATTATTAAACACCGGAGCTTGGACGCTACATCCTGACTCCCATCTTGTTATTGAAAGGAGTTTGGCTGGCTGTCTAACTGTCTAGACACACATGTAGGGAGGACAGTACAGCAAGTATCTTAGAAAAGATACTCGTCCTTCCTAAAAGTTACTTGTCCTTGGTCTATTCACCTTCCAATTTTCCTGGAAAGTGCAATCTCTGCTCTCTGAATCATATTTTCGCTGAGTTTTCTTTAGTTTTAGCCTTTTTAGTAGGGGGTGGACTTGCACCCTCAATAAATCTCCTCATCTTTGAAAATGCGATCACCACGTCGTATGTAGCCCAAAGATAGACCCGATGGTTAACAGTATTTATTTTCTACACAGATATTTATGTTTGACTTGTGCAGCGTGTGCTCATGGGACTGTGTAGCAGTGAAGCTGTGATGGGTGCCCGTAGGTGGCATCAGCGACTAGTGTTCTGACTGTACAGTATATCATAACGTACACTCTAGTCGCAACTTGAACAAGATATATTTTTCCATTCCCAACTAGAGTGTGGTATGGCAGCTAACGTAACAGCTAGCTAATAATTCCTAGATTTAACCGAGCAGGGATGCAGGAATGATTTGTGCTTGGACTGTAGGACGAAGATGAGAAATCACTGCAGGAAAATTACAGCGATTCTTCAGCCTGGCGGGAGGGCTCACTGAACTGAATATAGACAGTAACTAGCTAGCTAGTGTTCACGGATATAGCTTACTAATTCAAGGCTTGGTAAGTGATAAATGCATGATCACTTACTAAGCCTTGTCTTAGCAAGCAACTAGCAACAACAGATACCAATACTCAATGTCCGTGAATGCTAACGTTAGCTAGCTAACTAACTAGCTGGTTCTCGCTGTTGTGTCTATGTGCCGTGATCCGCGAACTTGCTTGACTGCTGCAGTCTGGCATAGCAACAACAACAAACGCAGTGAGCACAGACTGCGTGCAAGTGACAATGTGCCGCTTTTTCCATTTGGAACTTCTGAAATATTTTTGAATATCCGTGCGTGACGTGTTTGTTACGATGTGAGTGTAAAACAGAAATAGTTCCAGTTAGCTCATTAAAAAAATAATAAAATCCTAAATTCACAGTCGTTCACTTGGAAATCGAAAGTCGTCCTTATTAATATTTAGTCGTCTGAGACGATAGGACAACTGCTAATCTGGGCCCCTGCATTAATCATACACAACCTTAATCATACACATTTACAACTTTACAGTGTGTTAGAGTGTGTGCAATAATGGCAGCCATTTTGGCTCCTTAACACACACTAATTAGGAACGGCAGAGTGCAGGGTTTAGGCCGGCAGACTCACGGCCTTCATGTCGAGGACAGGTGGCTCAACGTAGTGGGAGCCCAGATTATTAATGATGAACGACGTGACGCAGAAAGAGACACGGTCCTGACGCAGAGAGCGAACAATCAGCATGCGCTGCAGCTCACAGCAAGCGCTCTCCCACTCGCCTGAGAGAGAGAGAGAGAGAGAGAGAGAGAGAGAGAGAGAGAGAGAGAGAGAGAGAGAGAGAGAGAGAGAGAGAGAGAGAGAGAGAGAGAGAGAGAGAGAGAGAGAGAGAGAGAGAGAAAGAGAGACACAGAGAGTCAAACAGTACATTTGAAACACAGCTTCACCCACACATAACAAAGACTTTGTTTGGAACCTCCCACTAACTTACTTTGAAAAAAAAAGAGCATTCCATGGTTATGATCAGATAAAGATTTTCAAGCTACAATATTACCAATCAAGTGTGAACACTATGTGTGAGACCCATTCATTTCAAATAACCTCCAGAGGTTAATGCTTTCTGTTATCACATTTACTTTAGCAGTATGTAATGTAACTCATTTTATGACACTGACTCATAAGTGTGCTTCTGTCACGGGTTCCACACTCATAACCAGACCATACGTGCTGTGTACACATCACACACACAATCAACAAAATCCAATAAGAACAAAAATATATATTTACAATAATTTAAAATGAGTATGTCCTGAAAGTCGCATACATAAAATGTCACACACACACACTCTCTCACCAGGCAGAGTGGCGTTCTCGGGCTCGTCGCTGGTGTACCACTGGTGCCAGTCTCGGGGGTACTGCTCAAAGGAGCTCATGAGGCCGCGGAAGTTGGCCAGCTTGTCCAGCTCTGTGATGTTGTCCCAGTTGTGGTCTGACAACCAACTGCAGCACGGATTGTCCATCTGTCCTTCCTTATCCAGGACCTGTGTGGGACAGAGAGAAGCAGACAGGCAGTGGACTGGATGTGTGATGCATGATGCACAGTGAATGCACTGTGTTTGTGTTTTTTATCAGAAGTCAAAGTGCTTCACAGACTGAAGGAATCTCTCCTGCTGGGGTGCTGCAGTGTTATACAGCTGGACCCTCCCCAAATTTCAGCAGAGGTAGAAGAGATAACACACAGATAAACAGACACATACGCTGAACAACCACTGCCCTGTCCCACACTCTCCCCCTCCCCCCCAGCGCTCACCAGTCCTCCTCTCAGGAAGAAGCTGTACTCGCCAATGTTGAGCTTGCCGGCCACTTCCAGGATCTTGGTGCACATCTGGAAACTGAAGAGGAGCTTGTGGCGCTCGAACAGCCCGCGACAGGTGAACCTGTTTATACACACGCACACGTATGACCAAACGCTCACACACACGCATGACCAAACAAACACACACACGCATTACCAAATTCTCACACACACGACCAAACGCTCACACAGACACATGAGCAAATGTTCACACACACACATGACCAAACGCTCACACACACATGACCAAACGCTCACACACACACATGCATCTCACACACACACACATGCATCTCACACACACACAGTGCACATTGGGACAGGAGGCCCAGCAGACCTGTAGACAGAGTAGGTGTGGTAGTCGTTGAGGTGCTCTATCCTGTCCACCAGATCCGGGCTGCGCTGGCTCTTCTCGATGCTTAGGTTGAACAGGTCAATGTAGGCGTCCAGTGAGAACTGGTACATGGGATCCATGCGACCCATATCATTCAGCACAAAGAACAGGATGGAGGCACGCTGGGCACAGGGGCGGTACGCCTGCAGACACACACACACATCTCACACACACACATTCTCTCTATGCCTATCCTCACTTTCTCCTGATCATGTATCCCTCTCTCTCTCCCCCTCTCTCTCTGTCTCTGTCTCTACACACAAACATTCTCCTGATCATTTATCCTGATCATTTCTCCCTCTCTCTCTCCCCTCTCTCCCCTCTCTCTCTGTCTCTACACACACAAATATTCTCCTGATCATTTATCCTGATCACTTCTTTGTCTCGCTCTCTCTCCCTCCTCACCTCTCTGGCCATGTCGATCTTGATCTCTGTTTGCTCGCTGGTCTCCAGCTGTTCCGTAACCTCATTGGCTGTGACCTTGGAGGTCTGCAGTGTGTTGACCAGCTGCACATCGTCCAGAAGGGAGCCGGTTGCCTCATTCAATAGCCTGGACATTACCACGCACACACAAACATGCACGCACGCACGCAAGCGCACACACACACAGGTGAGGACAAAATCGTTGGGGTCAAAACAGTGATTTGTCAGTTATGCCATGTTTAGCCCAACAGGAACACAACAAACATGGAATAAACCAGTTCTGAATCGAACATGAACACAAACAGGCCTAGTATCTGGTGTGGACTGCATTTTAAAACCCCTCACAGATATGCCAAGTAAATGCCTTGACTTCAAGTAAGCCCCGTTTTTGCATTTATTCTTTATACTGCAGCACACTTCTTTGTCGTTTGTCCTGAAATGAATTTAAATGTAAATTGTGATGCGATTATGTGTCTGGTGTCAGGTTAGCAGCAGCACACAGGCCCAGTACCTGAGAATCTCATCCTCCAGCTCCTGAAGTTTTCTTTTCCCAGTGGAAATGTTGATAACCAGCGAGTCCTTCTGTTCCTCCAGCTCCGGACGTTCCTTCCGCACTACGATCCCCAGAAGCTGGGCTTCCAGACCCTGACACAAACATCATTACATCAACACACAATCACACACACAAACAAACAAACAAAGAAACAAACTACTTCCAATTTCAACTTCAACATTTGCCTTTAACTTTGACACAAAAATGGCAAGTGCAAATGCAAACAATTTTTTTACTTACTAGTTTTAAAAAACTAGGCTATGTAAAATAAATGGCCGTTGTATATAATAGTGAGGACAAATGTTAATTTAACAAACATGAATCCAGCTATAAAAGACAATAACACACACACACACATACACATACACATACAGACACACACCTGCTCCTTAACAGCGAAGTTGACGATGGTGGTCTTGGTGGAGATCTCTGGTGTGTAGTGGGGGTTGGACAGCTTGGTGGTGATGTAGAAGCGAAACTCAGGACTGTACTCTACCTCCTTATCGCCCAACTTCATCAACAGACGCCCGCCTGTAGAGAGACAAAGGTCACAGTTCAGCTGTGAAAATTCATGGTAAAAAGTGCCAGTCCATAATATGAGCGGGACATTTCTGTGTCTGCAGGGCGGGTCCTGTAGGGTTTGTGTGTGGAGAGGTGGAAAGCCCTGGGGTAAAGAGACCTAAGAGGGTGTGAGTGGACCGACACTAGGGTTGGGTTTGGAGTGTGAGTTCAGCTCAGTGGGTTGAGGGTTTGGCTGACCAATGCGTTTGAGGGACTTGTTGAGAATGGGTGCCAGAGATGGGTCCAGCTCCTCCTGAACGTTCTGCAGCAGCACCGGCGAGCCGAACTGGACCGCGTTCTCCAGCGTACGCAGGAAGTCCGGCATCTGCAGGTCGATCACCTTCAGACCCTGGAGGCCAGGGGAAGAGCGAGGGAAGGCAACGTCACTGCGAGTCATCTCAAAACTGCCCCTAAACGCCACCATTCACCCATAATGCATCAGAGCATTTAAAGGTGCCACTTCCATCAGCTCTATAGGGGAAAAGGTCAGTGCCTTTGAAAAATAACAAACTGTAAAAAGAGAGGGACAAAGAATCAGGGAAACTGACATGGTCTAACTGAAAGAAAAGCACAGTGACCCAGAAAGTCTAAATAATAAAAGCAAAACACAAACATACTCCCTGCCATTGGCACACTCTAGGTAAATGCACCTGTACACCGTATTGCTATTATTGAGGTGTGATTGATTTGTATACAAAGAAAATATGAACGAAACTGGTCAAACAAAAACTAAATATGAAAATCAGTGAACAGAGAGATGAAATCATAAAAATAACACTATTGGGCAAAAGTAAATAATAAACAATTCTGTAACAATAATGATATGAACAACAATAAAAATATATAATATTACCAAAATAACAAATCATTTATTGGCCCACAGCCACATATACAAGAATACATCAGACATACTTCCTGTTTGTCGACTTCCTGTTTGCCATTTGAACGCGACGCGCGCTGTAGTCACTGCTGCTCCAAGTTTCACTGCCCGCATTCTCTGCATTTTTATACTGGTTTAAATACAAAACTATTTTCTATTTTTTAATCTTTTCGGTCACTCCTGACTAACCAACCTATACGGGACTCCAGCACCGTGGTTTTCTGTTCGACAGTCAAGAAAACATTACGGTAAGGAATCCGACCATGGCTTCCTCCCTTGTTTCCTGCTTGGAGTGCAATATGTTTAATGTTAGTTCTGACGCCAAGTTTAACGTAACTGGTATAGTAAGTGTCAACTCAATTTAGAATTGGCTCAGAAAATAGTTGAGCTTGAGGACCGCGTCCGGACGCTTCGCCAGATTCAGGAAGGAGAGAGTTACATAGGCTGTGTTCGAAACCGCTCAGTCGTTCACTATTCCCTATTCCCTATATAGTATATACTATATAGTGTACTATGTAGCGAACGAAAATAGTGTTTTCGGATACTACAACTGAACGTCATTTGCGTTAAAAAAAAGTGCCGGATATTCAGGTGACGCAAGCGGACGCACCCAGTATCGTAAACAAACCGAGCACTCATGGCAGCTGTTGAAATGTACTCAGGTGGTATCGGGTTTGCATGTTCAGTTTTGAATGTTAAATCCCAAATAAATTGTTGAAATTCTAATGATGTGCAAGTGTGGTTTTGTCAACTGTGGTGCTGTCTGCTAGCCACTGCTTTAGCCACCGTTATAGAAGTCGGGAGCTAACTAGCTCATGTGGAGAAAATAACGTTAGGATAACTCACGAGCTCACGACTAGCACCAACTCCCATAGCGATAATAACGGTAGCTATCGGTGGCTGCTGTTGTTACTGCTGTTGGCTGAACTTTTCTTGAGGCATAAACGGAGGTGTATGTATTACGGTATGACACAACCGCATTGCATTGTGGTACACAGGAGAAATTGTAGGGTACATTCGCTGTTCACTACAAATCATGGTGAATTGTGGGTATTTTCTAGTTCACTATATAGTGAACGAAATTAACAGTTTAGAATTCGTCGCACACTACAAAATGGCGTATGAATAGGGAGCGGTTTCGAACACAGCCATAGTCTTTTCTGTTACCGCCGGACGCACCAGGGAGTTTAAATAGCCTAGACATCAGTGCTATTCCCCCAGCAGAGCCTTCGCAGCAAGGCGTTTTTGTCACGGTTCGAGGGAGGCATAGTCGTCGTCCCAAGGAGGTCATACACCAAACTCACGTTTCGAATCGTTTTTCCCCACTCAGTAATACACCTACTGAGAAAGCTCTGATTATTGGCGATTCCATTTTACGAGATGTGAGGATAGAGTCACCAGCGACCATAGTCCAATGTTTGCCTGGGGCCAGAGCTACCGACGTGGAGGCAAACTTAAGCTAAGAATATCCATCCATCCATCCATAAGAATATTCCTGGTCAAATATTCTAAAAGGCAGGAATTATCAATAGCTAAGAATAATCGCTGCTGGCACCAACGATGTTTGACTTAGGCAGTCGGAGATCACTAAAAATAATTTTGTTTCGGTGTGTAAGCTCACTAAAACACTCAGTCTGGAAGTAATTATCTCTGGCCCTATCCCTGCCTGTAGGAATGACGAAGTCTACAGTAGACTCACGTCGCTAAATCGCTGGATGGCTAACTGGTGTACTGACAACGACTTGGGCTTCATAAACAATTGGCCCACTTTTTGGGGAAAGCCTGGCTTACTGAAGAGAGACGGACTCCACCCGAACTGGAGAGGTGCTCTTCTATTATCTAGAAATGTTTCCCGTAGTATAAAAACGCAAAATGTATGACCTCTCAGAGCGCTAGCCAGGCAGCAGGCTTCTGGTCCTAAACCACTGTCTGCTAGCTTCCAAAAACCCGTGACTAGCTTAGCTATTGAGACTGTGTCTGTCCCTCATTTTGGAAATGGTTTTAGAAGTAAAAAGCTATCTGAGCACACTGACTGTCGTGGCATTTGTGTACATAATCTTATTTATATCAAAACCTCTCAGCCTGCAGTAAGTGTTGCCTGTAGTAAGACGCATCTTAAATGTGGATTGTTAAATGTTAGATCACTTTCCCCCAAGGCGGTTCTTGTGAACGAACTAATCACGGACCATAGTTTTGACCTGATTAGTTTCACTGAAACCTGGCTTAGGCCTGACGAATACAGTGCACTTAATGAGGCATCCCCTGATGGTTATGCCAGCTGCCAAGCGCCACGTCTGTCCAGTAGAGGGGGCGGTGTTGCTGTGATTTTTTCGACAAAATTTAGTTTCACACCTAAATGTGGGGATAAGTTCTCCTCTTTTGAATCGCTTGCTATGCTTTCTGGACGGTCAAAAGATCTAGTTACCTCAGTGCAATCCTTCCTCTTAATAACAATTTATAGACCACCTGGACCGTATACTGTCTTTCTTTCTGAGTTTGCAGAGTTTTTATCAAGCTTGGCAACTATGGCAGATAAAGTTGTGATTGTTGGAGATTTCAACATACATGTTGATAATGACAGTGACCCTTTAGGACTGGCTTTTGCAGCTATTATTGACTCTGTTGGTTTTATTCAAAATATATCTGAACCAACCCACCATACCCACCACAACCATACCTTAGATTTAGTCTTATCCTATGGTATCGATGTCAAGAATATCATTGTGTCTCCCCATAATCCTGTACTATCGGATCACTTTTTGATTACTTTTGAAATTCAGGTAAATATTCCTATTAAATCGGAACCTAGATACTATTCCAGCCGCTCTATAAATTCATTGACAGCTTCAAAATTTATAAACGTACTTTCCGAATCCTTAGTATCAAGTCAGGACCCAAATAGCTTTTTGTCAATTGATCATCAAACAGATGCGCTAAATCACATTTTACGGAATACACTTGATGCGGTCGCACCCCTCAAGAGGAAAAAATGCAGTGAGAAGAAACTTGCACCCTGGTTTACTGACCATACCCGTGCCATTAAACAAGTTTCCAGGAAATTAGAACGCAGATGGCGCTCTACCAATTTAGAGGTTTTTCGCTCTGCTTGGAAGGACAGCCTCATAGAATACAAGCACGCCCTTATTACAGCTAGGTTATCGTACTTCTCAAAATTAATTGACCAGAATAAAAACAACCCAAGATTTATATTTAACACGGTAGCTAAACTGACAAAAAAACTGTCTTCAGTTTCCATCAGTTATCCTTCTAACTATAATTCCAATGACTTTATGAACTCGTTTACTGATAAGGTTGAGACAATCAGAGAACAAATTATGAAAATGACTCCAATATCTAGCACTCCAACTGCCGAGATAGCACAGGGCTATCAGGAGCAGGGTTGCGTAGAGACCCTTGAGTTTTTCACTCCCTTGGATCTGGACAAATTCAGTAAACTGGTTATGTCCTCCAAATCATCTACATGTCTGTTAGACCCCATACCAACAAAGCTTATTAAAGAGCTTTTGCCTGTGCTAGGCCAGCACATGTTAGATATCATAAATACATCCCTATTATTGGGTTGCGTACCTAGGTCTTTAAAAGTGGCAGTAATCAAGCCTCTTCTAAAACCAAATCTTGATCCTGTTAATCTGAAGAACTATAGGCCCATTTCAAATCTGCCCTTTTTGTAAAAATTTTTAGAGAAATCTGTAGCTCAACAATTAACTGCTTTCCTAAAAACGAATAATCTGTATAAAACACTACAATCAGGTTTTAGACCAAACCATAGCACTGAGACAGCACTTATTAAAGTTGTAAATGACTTACTGTTAGCATTGGACACTGGTTGTGTTTCTATTCTGTGCTCCTTGACATAAGTGCTGCTTTTGACACTATTGGATGGTTTGGAACTCCTAATAGGTATGCTGCCATAGCTTACACCTGTTGGGGCTATCTGTATCTGTATATTCCCTATGCTTGTGCTCCCCTGCTCTTACATAATGCTACTGGCTATAGCACTGCTTTTTTTCTGACGGCATGTTCTCTTCTCTGCCTCGGCCTCTGACTCGGGGCACCTGCCCCTGAGCCCTAGATCCTGCGAGAAGTGAGCTGCCCCCATCAACCCTCACCCCCTACGCCAACCCCAGTTCCTGGATCTGGACCTCTCCGCGTGGTTTAGCACCCCCCCGAGCCACCTTGGACTGACCATGACGTGGTCTTTTTTTGGACATACCCTGTGCCAGCCAGAAGAGGATGGGCTCCCCCCCTTTTTAGTCTGGTTCCTCCCAAGGTTTCTCCCTACCAAGGAGTTTTCCTTACCACTGTTGCCTTTAGGCTTGCTTTTGGGGTCTAGGCCTGGGTTCCCTCTGTTAAGCGTTTTGTGACAATTCTATTGTGAAAAGCGCTATACAAATAAATTTGATTTGATTTGAAGAACAGGACATCCTAACTGTCCACAATACTGTGCAGCCAATGGAAAACTGAAAAGATGTAGAGACAGCTGAGAGAGTAAAATTCCTAAGAGCGAAGCACCAGGTGTCTTGGGAGAGAAAGTGCCCAAATGGTGCGTACCTGAAGACCTGCTTACTGACGTCACGGCACGGCACGGCACATACAAGGTTGGCATTGTAAAACAGCGTTATTCGTGACAAGTGATAAAAAATGTCCGTAAGTAGTCCATGCCTGTAATTCATCCCAATCCACTAGGGGCATAGTTACAGCATTCTGCCCCATAGGTAGGCCAAATAGATCCCGCATTGTTTAATCAAGTCTGTATGCAAACACAACTAAAGATATGATTTGTTTTCATGACTGTTTATTTCAACTGCCTGCTTTTCATTTTCTCCTAGTTGTAAATCAGAAAAAAATTCACCCACTTAATTCAATGCATATGTTGTTACTTTTGTTTATTGTGGTAGTAATCTAAACCAAATGCAGCTTAATTCATTTTCAAAAGCTTTAACTTTTACAATTCCGTTGTGCCCAGTCTTCCTAATTGGCATGGAAATACAATTCCCATCAAGCATTTCACCAACATCTCATAGACATAATATACAATGACTGCAATGAGCTGAAGGCAAAGGAAACCAGAAATGTCTGTGTGCACTCGCTTTCTAAATACATTTCTAAAGACAGGAACATTGTACTGACACGTCAAATTGTTCGATTGACCTGCACATGTATAGATTAATGATTTTTAAATTGTAAAGATAATGACAAGTAACCAAGAGCTTGAATGCTGATACAGCTGATGCTGAACAGAATTGGAGTTCTTCCAACGTAATCTTAAGTAATTTGTCTAAATGTTAGGAGGCGTCATTTTGTTAAGCAAATTATTACACATGCAGATAGTAAAAATATATTTTTAGTTTTGGGTGAATCTTTGCTTTTAAGCACCTTTTATGAAAACGCTCTAGATTTTTATAAATCATAATTATTACAGCTGAAACTGAGGGACTTGCTGTTGTCAGAAAACTACAGGTTGGCATATGATATTTACCCTTTTGATTGCTTGCTAGATTTAATTCATCCATTTTTTCAAGCCAGCCACAAACAAATGTTGCTGGATAACAGATTTTTTTGTTTGTTGGTTAAATGCTATCATGTTTTTTATTCTATGATGAGGTTTCTCTTGACAATAATGACAGTATTTACCTACTGCCCCCAGTGGAATGCATGATATTGCGCAGGTGTGCAACTCCATACATGAGTTCAGCCTCACAAGCCCCGTGTTGCATTGTGAAGTTGCTGAGCACAAAGCCACCTTAAGAGAGAGGTGTTAGAGGGAATGTATTGAGTATCTGGGGAGAGTAAATATAGCTCACTCACTCTTTCTGACTCCATGTTCTTGATCCACTTCAGTGCTTGTCCCTGAGGGTCCACCATTAGAGGCCATCTTAGAGAGAAAGAAAATAATATCAAATAATGATAGTCAGCACAACACTTTTGGATGTGTGCTACGTGAACAACTAGCATGAGTCCAGTTATTATTTTAATACACTTTTGGCACCTTCCACCTGCCCTTGTTTGTATCTGCAAAGTATGAAATTAAATGAAGATATATTTTTCTATCTCGTCTCCCTGTAATAATTCCTCATGTTTTGAGTGCTTTATTGAACTCTAATGTTTTCTGAATATTTTCTGCAGACACACAGTTTTACTGATGAGGACATTGAAACAGCCTTTCCCAAACAATGGCTCTCTTGTTGTTCCATCCATGACTGCTGATGATATTACTCGTAAATTCAAGTTCCTGTCCCAGGTGACTCAGCAAGTTTGTGCGCTCCAAGAGGATACGGAGAGGGCTACTGTGGGCTGACACAACCAGTGGGGTGTGATCCTTCTCTTGATCTGACTGTCCAGAACATTGAATTAACACAGAAGGAACTTCCCAGCCCCTCCTCCTTGAGCCGCCACCTTACCGTGGTGGAGGGGTTTGCGTGTCCCAATGATCCCAGGAGCTAAGTTGTCGGGGCTTCATGCCCTGGTAGGGTCACCCAAGGCAAACAGGTCCTGGGTGAGGGACCAGACAAAGCGTGGCTCACAAGACCCCCATGATGACAAACAAAATTGGAAATACGTTTCCCTCGCCCGGACGCTGGTCACGGGCCCCCTGGAGCCAGGCCCGGGGGTAGGGCTCGAGGGCGAGCACCTGGTGGCCGAGCCTACACCTATGGGGCTCGGCCGGGCACAGCCCGAAGAGGCAACGTAGGACCCCCTTCCCATGGGCTCACCACCCATGGGAGGGGCCAAGGGGTCGGGTGCAGTGTGAGATGGGCGGCGGCCGCGCGGCCTTGGCGGTCCGATCCTCGGCTGCAGAAGCTAGCTCTAGGGACGTGGAATGTCACCTCTCTGGCGGGGAAGGAGCCTGAGCTGGTGCGGGAGGTCGAGAGGTTCCGGCTAGATATAGTCGGCCTCGCCTCGACGCATGGCATGGGCTCCGGAACCAGTCTCCTTGAGAGGGGTTGGACTCTCTTCCACTCTGGAGTTGCCCCTGGTGGGAGGCGCCGAGCAGGGGTGGGAATACTTATTGCCCCCGGCTCGTTGCCTGTACGTTGGGGTTCACCCCCGGTAGACGAGAGGGTAGCCTCCCTCCGCCTCCGGGTGGGGGGACGGGTCCTGACTGTTGTTTGTGCTTATGCTCCAAACAGCAGCTCAGAATACCCACCCTTTTTGGAGTCCTTGGAGGGGGTTGGAGAACACTCCTTCCGGGGACTCCTCGTTTTGCTGGGAGACTTCAATGCTCACGTGGGCAATGATAGTGAGACCTGGAGGGGCGTGATTGGGAGGAACGGCCCCCGATCTGAACCAGAATGGTGCTTTGTTGTTGGACTTCTGTGCCTGTCACAGATTGTCCATAATCTAACACCATGTTCAAGCACAAGCGTGTCCATATATGCACCTGGCACCAGGACACCCTGGGCCGCAGTTCAATGATCGACTTTGTGGTCGTGTCGTCGGACTTGCGGCCGCATGTCTTGGACACTCGGGTGAAGAGAGGGGCGGAGCTGTCAACTGATCACCACCTGGTGGTGAGTTGGCTCCGATGGTGGGGAGGATGCCGGTCAGGCCTGGCAGGCCCAAACGCATTGTGAGGGTCTGCTGGGAACGTCTGGCAGAGTCTCCTGTCAGAAGGAGTTTCAACTCCCACCTCCGGGAGAGCTTCAACCATGTCCCGGGGAGGCGGGGACATTGAGTCCGGAGTGGGCCATGTTCCGTGCCTCTATTGTCGAGGCGGCTGACCGGAGCTGTGGCCGCAAGGTCGCCGGTGCCTGTCGCGGCGGTAATCCCGAACCGCTGGTGGACACCGGCAGTGAAGGATGCCGTCAAGCTGAAGAAGGAGTCTATCGGACCTTTTGGCCTGTGGGACTCCGGAGGCAGCAGATGGGTATCGGCGAGCCAAGCGGAGCGGCCGGCGGTCGCTGAGGCAAAAACTCGGGCATGGGAGGAGCTCGGTGAGGCCATGGAGAGCGACTTCCGAACGGCCGAGGAGGTTCTGGACCACCATCCGGCGTCAGGGGGGAAGCAGTGCACTGTCAACACTGTGTACAGTGGGGATGGGGCGCTGCTGACCTCGACTCGGGGCGTTGTGGGTCGGTGGAGGAATACCAAGACCTCCTCAATCCCACCGACACGCCTTCCAGCGAGGAAGCAGGGTCTGGGACTCGGGGGTGGGCTCTCCTATCTCTGGGGCTGAGGTCGCCACGGTGGTTAAAAAGCTCCGTGGTGGCAGGGCCTCGGGGTGGATGAGATCCGCCCGGAGTCCCTCAAGGCTCTGGATGTTGTGGGGCTGTCTTGGTTGACACGACTCTGCAGCATCGCGTGGACATCGGGGCAGTGCCTCTGGACTGGCAGACCGGGGTGGTGGTCCCCCTCTTCAAGAAAGGGGACCGGAGGGTGTTCCAACTACAGGGGGATCACACTCCTCAGCCTCCTGGTAAGGTCTATTCAGGGTTCTGGAGAGGAGGGTCCGTCGGATGGTTGAACCTCGGATTCAGGAGGAGCAATGTGGTTTTCGTCCTGGTCGCGGAACTGTGGACCAGCTCTACACCCTCCTCCGGGGTCCTGGAGGGTGCATGGGAGTTTGCCCAACCAGTCTACACATGTTTTGTGGACTTGGAGAAGGCTTTCGACCGTGTCCCTAGGGGAGTCTTGTGGGGGTGCTCCGGGAGGCGGGGGTGCGGACCCCTTGATACGGGCCATTCGGTCCCTACGACCCGGTGCCAGAGCTTGGTCCGCATTGCTGGCAGTAAGTCGGACTTGTTCCCGGTGAGGGTTGGACTCCGCCAGGGCTGCCCTTTGTCACCGGTTCTGTTCATAACCTTTATGGACAGAATATCTAGGCGCAGCCGGGCGTTGAGGGGGTCGGTTCGGTGGCCTGAGGATTGGGTCACTGCTCTTTGCAGATGATGTGGTCCTGTTGGCTTCATCGGGCCGTGACCTCCAGCTCGCTGGAGGCGGCCCGCAGCCCGAGTGAAGCGGCTGGGATGAGAATCAGCACCTCCAAATCCGAGACCATGGTTCTCAGCCGGAAAAAGGGTGGAGTGCACTCTCCGGGTCGGGAGGAGATCCTGCCCCAAGTGGAGGAGTTTAAATACCTCGGGGTCTTGTTCACGAGTGAGGGAAGGATGGAGCGGAGATCGACAGGCGGATTGTGCGGCGTCGGCAGTGATGCAGACGCTGCATCGGTCTGTCGTGGTAAAGAGGAGCTGAGCCTAAAAGGCAAAGCTCTCGATTTTGATCGATCTATGTTCCTATCCTCACCTATGGTCACGAAGTTTGTGGGTAGTGACCGAAAGAACGAGATCGCGAATACAAGCGGCTGAAATGAGTTTCCTCCGCAGGGTGTCTGGGCTCTCCCTTAGAGATAGGGTGAGAGCTCGGTCATCCGGGAGGGGCTCAAGTAGAGCCGCTGCTCCTCCGCGTCGAGAGGAGCCAGATGAGGTGGCTCGGGCATCTGGTTAGGATGCCTCCTGGACGCCTCCCTGGTGAGGTGTTCGGGCACGTCCCACCGGGGGAGGCGGGGAAGACCAGGACACGCTGGAGAGACTATGTCTCTCGGCTGGCCTGGGAACGCCTCGGATTCCCCGGAAGAGCTGGACGAAGTGGCCGGGGAGAGGGAAGTCTGGGTCTCCCTGCTTAGGACGCTGCCCCCGCGACCCGACAAGGAGAAGCGGTAGAAGATGGATGGATGGAACTTCCCAGTGTTCAAAATGAAATTAATGAACAAGAACGTAAACTCATGACTGGTGAATATCAACAAGACCTCTTGTTGAAGGAAAACTAGTAACATTAAAAAGGGACACAAAATGGGCATCCAAACAGGTCCATTTCAGAGATGACATACATGCCTTCAGATTCTGAGTAGGGATGGGCATTTGAAATGATTCCACTATCAAGTATTCAAAAATCTAACTTGAGAATATATAATGTATGTACAATTATGTAAATTAGCCAAAAAGTCATTTTAAATTAATTGATTGAATGTGAGATGGGGCTCATTACTCCTAACAAGGCTTCTTTAAGCATATTAAACAATCAATTCAAAAGTGAACATCAATCATTTTTAAAAATACATTAAAAGGTTAACATAAATAACACTGCTATTTCAATGTTATTTTTATGTTATTTCAGAGATGAGGAATTTAATGTTGAAACTGATTAACTACAATCATGTCCTAGATAGAGGTTACTCTAGATAAAGTCTGCTCTATTGAAAGACAATAATTATTACAAAAGTTATTACAAGGCAGATGCAGGGCAGGAGATAAGGAGTTCCCATATCCAATACATTATCAAACACATAATGTTTATAAGTGTTGGAAATTGTGGGCTAATCCTACTTTTTACCCTCTCCAGTTGCTGAAGTCTCAGAGCAATGCTGGTATGTGCGGACACTTACAATTTCTCCTAATCCCCCAAAGAATGTCTTGATAACACCCTTGGTTTTTTTCCTGATGTAATTGTGCCTGTGCAGAAATCAAATGTTTTTACTTTCTCCTCAGTATACTCTCAGGAGTTCCATTACCTGTGGCTCTAACAGTGCAGTATAGCTTCTGTAATGCCCCTGAGGTTTGAGGTTCAGCGCTCCACAGCACCATCCGTACAAACGAGTTCAAATCACAAGTTCCCAGACATTTTAATGAAGTCAATCGTTCAGCGTCTGATTTGAAATTCTGTGAAAGATTGAGTGTTTTTAACTCACAAATGTGGATCAGCACCTACTCCAGAGTGAAGCCAGTTCCATTCTTTATTTAAAAACCTTACATCCCACAAGGCCTTAAAGAGGAACTTAATCTTGCATGTTTTCTACAATTCACACGCACTAATGTCCGTTCCTGTGCTCCACCTCTTCATGTTTGTGCCATTTGTCCATATTGTTACTTATGATATCCTGTGTGATGTGTATGATGTCAGTGAATAAATATCTGTAATCTATTTTTTAACACCTGCTTCAATGAAACTCATATGTAAGGTTCTCTACATGTCTCCATTCCAGCGTTTGTACAGCACTGCTTTTCTTTATCTGTCAAGTGTGCATTTAAATGAAGATATATTTTTCTATCTTGGTCTCCGTGTAGTTCTTCCCCTCATGGTTTGCATGTGAGTACTTTATTGAGCTCTTAGTTGCTCTACTCTCACGCACCAGCACACCGCTGTATACTGTTAGCCTTGGTGCAGACAACATCCTGCCTTTCTACTCTATCAATTATTACAATCTTATGAGGCAATTAAGTATTTTTTGTCACAGACATATACAGCATGATTACATGATATTTAATCCACTGTCTGAAGATGACAGCAATTTTTGCCAAAGTTATCTATGGGCAGCGGACTGTGTCAAAGAACCGAAGTGTCTAGGCAAAGAGATTTGTTGAAGGGTTAAGGTCATGGTTAGGATTAGGGTTTGGGTTGGGGTTAGGGCGAAGGGGTCTGTTGTTATATGGATATGTCCAAAAGCAGTGATATGCAATTTGGAGAGGTGCAAGGCACCTCCTTCTCCCGTCTCCTTTTTGGCACAATCTACCCTCCATAGCTCGCTGCGTAACTATTACCTTGTTATAATTATTAGCCTTCCTGATGTTAGCTAGCCAGCCACACCCAACTGTCATGTGCTGCTTCCTGTTTGTTGCATAGCAAGCATTTCTTGTTTTCCCTGCTGAGGTACTACATACTCTGCCAAAAGGATGAAATCGAATTAATATACTTATTAAAATAATGTTTTTCATTAAACAGAGTCCTTGTAATTATTTGAAATATGTAGGAACAGTTTTATAGAAGCAATAAGGCACTATAGGCCATGGTATATAGTCATGGCTAAAGGCTTGCAGACACAGCTGTTTCGTGTTCTAATGGCTTTTAGCTGTGACTGATATATGATGGCCTCTCAGTTTAACTGGGGTGATAAAGCACCATTGGCTGCACAGTGTTGTGGACAGTCAGGATGTCCTGTTCTTCTCATGTATTCTTGTATTTTGTCATTTTTTTGGCAAAATGGTATATTTTATTGTTGTTCATTATCATTATTGTTACAGAATTGTTTATTATTTACTTTTGCCCAATAGTGTTATTTTTATGATTTATGTTCTGTAGCAATGTCATTAATTCTGTTAATCATGATAATAAGCCTATAAATGTAAGTTTTCATTTTAGACAGAGGAGAGAGGAGGAACAGCTAATAATTCTTGTTGAAACTATTAATTTACTAACTTCGTTATCTTTACTAGTACAGCAAGCCTCTGTGCATTGAACTCATTCTCACACATCCACACTGATACCAGGCAAAGACTCAAGGTAGTTATTGTGTAGCTTGCTATGGGGGACCCATTTCACACATCCCATCATTGAAACCACATCTCTTTTCATCTTGTCTTTATATCTGTCAATGAAATGGTTATGTTGTGAAATAAAAACTTGAAAACTTGAAACTTGAAAACTTGAAAACATGTGTTGATTACAATTCAACAGATGAATTGTATTCAACTGTCTCAATACAATTCTGTCTCAATTCTTCAATACATTTATCAGTCTAAATTTGTTCCCTTGTAGCTATATAACATACTTCCCAAAAAATACAACCCTCTACATAGCTGATTTGAAATATAGTTTTTTGTGTGTTTTGTGTTCAAAGCACATTACCTGTAATACAGCTATCCTCTATAGCATCGGGCCAAATATATTAAAAATGGATCCTCTCTCACTTAAAACCTAGATACCACTAAGACATTGGTGGTATGAACATAATTATTAAGCACGTTGCATAAAGTGCTGTTGCGAGCGGGGGTGAATGGACAGGCGTGGTGTCTGACCTGTTGCCACGGTGACGATGACGCCCGTTCTCTGTGGAGAAGGCCAGAAGGCAGCTCCTGGATGTTCCAGCTCCGGACGCTGGTGGGTTTGGACAGGAATGCAGCGAAGTTGAACGAGGGAGAGCAGGGCACCTGCAACTCGCGGATCTGAAACACAAAAACAGCACTTTCTAACTAAAACATGTCTGGGGGATGAGGCTTAAAACATTGCTTTTTTTAATACTGGCCATATAAATTCACTTGACTGTTCATTGAGTGAACAGGGTTCTGCATGGAGTGCTGCCCAAAACTCTTACTCGGATTTGAATATGAACGTGATATTAATATTAACTTGCTGTGCCTAGGTGCTTGTTTTTATTTGCTGTTTTGTTGATGGTGGTGAAAACACTGTCCCAGGTGCCGCTCCAGAATCTTCCATAAGTGCTCAATTGGGTGGAGCTCTGGTGACTGAGACCATGGCATATGGGTTTCATGCTCATCAAACCATTCAGTGACCACTTGTGGCTTCATAGAAACATGTGAGGACAGCTATGTAATATTTACTAAATGAATAACTCCTTGGAGAAGATGGAAGTTGTGCAGTCACAGACATATAACCCCCTCCCTCCCTCACTCACGCTTAAACACACACAATCAAATATTACACTTTCCTTTACATGTTTATTATAGAATTTTACATTACCAATCTTTATTCTATTCTATTCCATTTTCTTATTCAATGTTTCATTTAAATATTTATATTATATTGTATTAAATAATTACTGTATTAAATATTGCTACGGACAAGCAAAACAAAACCTGCTTCCTCTGACAGGAAGCTGAAACCTGTTCACAAATTGATTTTTCAGCATGATCATCATTCCAAGTGTACCTAAAAATCAACCAAGAAATGGTTAACTGACAACAAAATCACTGTTTGCAACGGTTATCTCAGTCTCAAGACTGCAACCCAATCAAAATGTGTGTTTTGAATTAAAGAGGGCAGTCCACAAGCGCAGGCTGCAGGATCTGAAGAATTCTGTATGGAGGAACGGTCAAAGATTCCTCCAATATTTTCACCAATCTCAAAAAACACTATAGGAGACGACATACTAATGCATAATTATATAATTAATAAATAATTGTGACAATATTTTTGAGAAACAAATATTGTTAAAATCCTTTTCTCTGAACAATTGTATTAGTATAAAATAATATAATTTTCAGATCATACAATGTAGCTCATTACCTGTATTGTTTATTTTATAAAAGCTTTTTGTTTGCTCATCTTTATGAAGGCTGTGAATAACTGACTGCATGCCTGTGAGGCCAAGTGAGTGGAGAGACAGAGAACAGAGGGAGAGAGAGAGATGGAGAGAAAGAGAGATGGAAGAGAGAGAGACGGAGAAAGGGAAGGGGGTGGAGAAGACTGACCTGCTTCATCCAAATGTTGGAGACGATTTCATCTCTGTAGCTGGACAGGAAGGGGCCCATGTAGGAGAGGAAGGCTGCAGCCAGCAGACAGTCCCCACCAGGAAAACCTATATCCACCTCCAGGCCCTGATACACAGACACACAAATAGACACATAGACAGGTCAGACAGGTGTGGATGAGCGTGTGTGAAGGCCGGTGTATGTAACCTTGGTTTGGTGTGTTGGTGTGTAAGATGGGCTGGGTCACACAGTTGGTGTTTGGGTGTGTAAGATGGTTGGGTTACACACAGTTAGTGTTCAGGTAGGTGTGTAAGATGGGTTGGGTAAACACAGTTGGTTTGGGTGTGTAAGATGGGTTGGGTTACACACATTAGTGTTCAGGTAGGTGTGTAAGGTGGGTTGGGTTACACACAGTTGGTGTGTTGGTGTGTAAGATGGGTGGGTTACACAGTTAGTGTTCGGAAGTAGGTGTGTAAGGTGGGTTGGGTTACACAGTTAGTGTGTTTGTGTGTAATATGAGTTGGGTTACCACACAGTTGGTGTGTTGGTGTGTAAGATGGGTTGGATTACACACAGTCGGTGCGTTGGTGTGTAATGGGTTGGGCTACACACAGTTGGTGTTTGGTGTACAGGTAAGATGGGTTGAGTCACACATAGGGATGGGACGGTTATCAGACAATGGTATACCGCGTATAACAGGCCACGGTATAACTAACTACAAACATTTCGCTTTCCACGGTATATGCTTTCACGGTATTTTTATTTTAAGAAGCAAAAAATAAAATAATGCTATGCCGAAAATCTATGCACCCCTAAAACCAACCTAAGGTAATTGACCCCTTCGCTAAACCACGCCCGCCTAGTTATTGTTGCTAAGTCAGTCAAGCTTTGTAGAGCCAGCATGGCACTCCCACAAAATAGAAAAAAGAGATTTCAGATAGAACCAGACAGAAGAGCCTACAGTATGCTTTCAAAGATTATATCCAGGATATCACAATTACAAAGTGAATCACCTACATTGAGACAGAGTAGACAACGATATTAAACACTTTAGTGAATAAAGTGAATAAAGACCTACTCCAGCTTTACAGGAACAGTGTTGCTTCTTAACATCTTAACGTTAGCAAGCTGGTTGATCAATAACAATGCTAACATTTAGTCTAACTTTACCAACGTTGAAAACCCGGAGCTGTATATCCAGACCGTAGCTACACGATAGCGTCGAAGCAATGCATAGCGCCACGATAGCTACGAACCTTATAATTTAGGTTAATCCAGCTAACATCTGATAACAACAGCATAACATTTTACGGTTGATAAGGAGTAATTACTTACCGTGGAGCAGACAAAGCTGTGCTTATTTTGAAGTGTTTTATTTTTCAGAAAAGAATAGTTTTACAGTATAAAGTTTACAAAAATATTGAACAAATATTGTTAAAATAAAAGAAATCGTTAAAAAATCTGTTTGTTTTTTTACCCAGATTTTAGAGGTGCACACACGCAGCTTAATACCGTGGGTAATGGTATACCGCTGATTTTTTCCAAGGCTATCATTAAGTCAAATCTCATACCGTCCCATCCCTAGTCACACAGTTGGTGTTGGTGTGTAAGATGGGTTGAGCTTCACACAGCTGGTGTTTGTGTGTTGTGTGTAAGATGGGTTGAGTTACACACAGTTGGTGCTTGGGTGTAAGATGGGTTGGTTCACACACAGTTGGTGTGTAAGATGGGTTGGGTCACACACAATTGGTGTGTTGGGTGTAAGATGGGTTAGGTAACACAGTTGGTGTTTATGTGTTGCGTGTAAGATGGGTTGGGTTACATTACAGTTTGTGCTTGGGTGTAAGATGGGTTGTTCACACACAGTTGGTGTGTAAGATGGGTTGTTACACACAGTTGGTGCTTGGATGTAAGATGGCTGGGTCACACACAATTGGTGATTGGGTAAAGATGGGTTATTACACTACAGTTGGTGATTGGGTAAAGATGGGTTGGGTTACACAGTTGGCGATTGGGGTGTAAAAAGATGGGTTGGGTTGCCACACAGTTGGTGTGTTGGTGTAAGATGGGTTGGGCCACACAGCTGGTGTTTGGGTGTGTAAGGATGGATGGGTCACACAGTTGGTGTGCTGGTGCAAGATTTGCTGGGCTACACACAGTTGGTGTGCTGGTGTGTAAGATGGGTTGGGTTACACACAGTTGGTGTTTGGGTGTAAGAGGGTTGGGTCACACAGTTGGTGTTTGGGTGTGTAAGATGGGTTGTTTTACACACAGTTGGTGTTTGCGTAAAGTGTATGTGATGCCCAGTCACACACAGTTGGTGTTTGCGTGGTGTAAGATGGGTTGAGTCACAGATACAGTTGGTGTTTGGGTGTGTAAGATGGCTTGAGTCACACAGCTTGGTGTGCTTGGGTGTGTAAGATGGGTTGGGTTACACACAGGTGGTGTTTGGGTAAGACGGTTGAGTCGCCACACAGTTAGTGTTGGTGTGTTGGTGTATTATGATACACACTGTTGGTGTGTAAGATGGGTTGGGTTACACACAGTTGGTGTGTTGGTGTGTAAGATGGGCTGGGTTACACACAGTTGGTGGTTTTGAGTCGGCAAAAAGATAGGTTGTTTTACACACAGGTGTTTATGAGGTATGGAACAGTTGCGCCACAGTTGGTGGTGTTTGGGTCGGTGTAAGATAGGTTCTTTACACAGTTGGTGTTTGGGTGTGTAAATGGGTTGGGTCACACACAGTTGGTGTTTGGGTAAAAAGATGGGTTGGGTTACACACAGTTGCTGTTTGGGTATACACAGCAAGTGGACCGGTACCTTGACGGTCTCCTCCCAGCGGACCCGCTCCCAGCCAGCCCAGACACCAGCTTGCCAGCCCGACCCAGTTTGAGCTCCATGTCCTGGACTTAATGGGAGCTCCTTCTGAGCTAGCTCACTATAGCTCCCCTTCTTTGGTGTCCAGCTTATCTCCCAGCCCTACTCTACAGAGACACACAAAACACATGAACTTCTCTCACACTCCCACCCTGCCCCGCACAGAGATACATAAACACATTAACTCTCTCTCACACTCCCACCTGCCGTGACACACAAACACACAACACATCAACTCTCCCTCACACTCTCACACTCCCACTTGCCCCCACAGAGACACACAAACATGACATCAACTTGTCTCACACTCTCACCTGTCTCCCACAGAGACACACACTATTATGTCCCCCATCTCTAAAACCCAAACAGAGATTCAGGGGCCCAGATTAGGTAAAAGTCATACTTGTCAAAGGGCAGGTAACTTAGAAAAGACACTTGTCCTTCCTAAAAGTTACTTGTCCTACTCACGCGCGCGAACCCTGTAGGTGAGCAATAAAGAAGACTGTGTACGTCAAATATTTTCAAATGCATATTTTCAGCCCATTTTTCTGTCTACTTTTTAGCTTGAATGCACCAACTACATCTCATTAACGTTATTTATTTTATACACGGATATTTATTATATTTATTTATGTTCTGACTGTACAGTATATCATAACGCATACTCTAGTCGTGGAACTCGAACGAGAAATTTTTCCATTCCCAACTAGTGTGGTATGGCAGCTAAAGTAATAAAGACAATAATTCCTAGATTTAACTGAGCAGGGATGTGGGAATGATTTGTGCTTTGACTGTAGGATGGAGATGAGAAATCACTGCAGGAAAATTACAGCGATTCTTCAGCCTGGCGGGAGGGCTACTAATCACTTACTAAGCCTTGTTAGCAAGCAACTAGCAACAACAGATATCGATACCTTAATGTCCGAACGCTTAACGTTAGCTAGCCAACTAACTAGCTGGTTCTCACTGTTGTGTCTATGTGCCACGATCCGCAAACTTGCTTGATCATCAAGCGCAGTCTGAGATAGCAACAACAAACGCGGTACAGACCGCATCTGAGTGACAATGTGCCGCTTTTTCCCATTTGGAACGCCGGAAATATTTTTGAATATCCGCATGACGCGGTTTGTTATGGATGTGAGTGTAAAACAGAAATAGTCGATTTATTTATTTTTTTATCCTAATCTACAGTCAGGAGGATGGTCACTTGGAAATCAAGGTCGCTCCACTTTTAGTCGCCTGAGACACAGGACGATCATAATCTGGACCCTGACTCACCTCTTGAGTTTGGCCTGGGATGCCATGTGAGCGCCTGTTTCTCCCTCAGCTGAGATGTGTGGCTCCTTGCAGTCGTGCCTCTGGGCCCACCACCCGGAAAATCCTCCCATACACCTGAAACACACAAGTGTGTGCAATGTCAATTCATGATCACAGGACACACACGGAATTCATGTGATAACAGGGACACAGACGTGTGTGTGCAGTGGGCTGAATTCATGTGATCACAGGACACACACGTGTGTGTGCAGTGAGCTCAATTCATGATCACAGGATACACATGGAATTCATGTGATCATAGGGACACACATGGAATTCATGTGATCACAGGGACACACGGTGTGTGCGGTGCGCTGAATTCATGTGATCACAGGGACCACTGAAATGCAGTGCCACTGGTGCTATTGTACTGTAGAGCACTCCTAAATGTTTGTGAAACATACCTTTTTTTTGTGAAAAAGTGCAAAGCAAGTTATTATAAAATATGAAACAAGGTAACAACAGGTTCAAAGCTAAAGGCCACATAAAAATATTCCAGTAAGCATGCACACCTCTTTAGTTATTATGTTACCTTGTTCATATTTCATGGTGGTCTCAGACTCGCTGAGCGAGCAAGATAATTGCTACGCAAAATTCAATAAATTATTTAAATTCAATAATAAAATGTGTTAACCATCGAATATGCTTTTAGCTTTCATTTTCTGGGTGGATGATTTACAGTCACCACAGCTTTCCACATCAGCTTTTGCAATAGAGCTAGCGAGAGGTATTTGAGGGCCACTGAACATAGCGAGCTCCGAAGGTCAGACCAGTATCATAGCTAATTAAGCCTCGAAGGCTCTCAGACCAGTATCATAGCTAATTGCTTGAAGCAGGTAAAGGGGCAGCCTCCATTGATGTGTGTATTATTAACTGGGACATAGCCTCCACATTGTTTAAATCAAGTCATTAAAGGTGTTTTTAAATCTGGAAAAAAAATTCTATTCGTATCTAGTGGCTGGCAGAATGAAGACTTTCACCCCATTGGAACCTGTTATTACAGAATTGATTATTCAAATAAAGAAATTCTGATTACATCTGATGGTATTTTTGCCATCATAATTTTATTTTGTAAATATATTAATGCAATCCATGATTTTTCTCCTTGAGCCGCCACCTTACCGTGGTGGAGGGCTTGCGGTCCCAATGATCCCAGGAGCTGTTGTTCGGGGAAGCTCATGCCCTGGTAGTCACGAAGGCAAACAGGTCCTTGTGATAATTGACAAAGCGTGCCTTCACAAGACCCCTTATGATGATACAAACATAAATGCAACCACGCCCCTCGCCCGGACGCTGGTCACCTGGGCCCCCCTGAGCCAGGCCCGGGTAGGGGCTCGAGGCGAAGCGCCTGGGGCCGAGCCCACACCTATGGGGCTCAAGCCGGGCACAGCCCAAGAGGCAACGGACCCCTTCCTAAGGGCTCACCACCCATGGAGGCCAAAGGGGTCGGGTGCAGTGAGATGGCGGCGGCCGAAGGCAGGGGCCTTGGGCGGTCCATCCCCGCCGCAGAAGCTGGCCTAGGACGTGGAATGTCACCTCTCTGTAAGGAAGGAGCCTGAGCTGGTGCGTGAGTGCCGAGAGGTTCCGGCCAGGATATAGTCGGCCCGCCGACGCATGAAGTGGGCTCCTAGAACCAGTCTCTGAGAGGGCTGGACTCTCTTCCACTCCTGGAGTTGCCCTGAGGAGTGTTTCAAAGAAAGTGGAATACTTATTGCCCCCGGCTCGGTGCCTGCACGCTGGGGTTCTAATTCCGGCATCAGACAGCCTCCTCCCGCCCCTCTTCTGGTGGGGGGACTGGTCCTAGACTGCTGTTTGTGCCTGGTGCTCCAACAGCAGCTCAGAATACTTCCATTCCTTTGGAGTCCTTGGAGGGGGTGTTTGAGAACACTCCTTCCGGGGACTCCTGCCTTGCTGGGAGACTTAATGCTCACGTGGGCAATGATAGTGGACCTGAGGCGATCGGGAGCAGAACGGCCTCCGGTCTGAACCAGAATGGTGCTTTTGTTGTTGGACTTCTGTGCTTGTCATGATTGTCCATAACGGAACACCATGTTCAAGCAATAAGCGCGTCCATATATGCACCTGGCACCAGGACACCCCAAATGCAGGTTCAATGATCGATCTTTGTGGTCGTGTCGCCGGGGACCTGCGCCTGATGTCTTGGACACTGGTGAAGGAGAGGGGCGGAGCTGTCAACTGATCACTACCTGGGTGTGAGTTGGCCCCATGCGGGGAGATGCTGGGTTGCCTGGCAGGCCCAAACGACAGAGGGTCTGCTGGGAATTCCGGCAGAGTCTCCTGTCAGAAGAGCTTCAACTCCCACCTCCGGAGAGCTTCAACCATGTCCCGGGGGAGGCGGGGGACATTGAGTCCGACTGGGCCATGTTCCGTGCCTCTATTTGGTCGAGGCGGCTGGACCTTGGGAGCTTTCAGGCCGCAAGGTCGCCGGCCTGTCACAAATCCCCAACTCCGCTGGTGACACCAGGCATGATGCCGCTGCTGAAGAAGGAGTCCTATCAGACCTTTTGCCTGTGGACTTGAGGCAGCAGATAGGTATCGGCAGCCGGGCGGAGTTGTCGCGTCGCTGAGGCAAAAACTCGGGCATGGGAGGAGCTCGTGAGGCCATGGAGAATTCAGCCTCCCGAACGGCTTGGAGGAGGCCTGGACCACCATCCAAGGCCCCAGGGGCTGGCACTGTCAGCCCACTCTGCACAGTGGGGATGGGGCGCTGCTGACCTCGTAATTCAATGCTAGGGTCGGTGGAGGGAATACTGCCATCTCCCATCCCACCGACACGCCTTCCAGCGAGGACAGAGTCTGGGACTCGGGCAGCCTCTTATCTCTGGGTTGAGGTCGCCAAATGCAAGCAAAAGCCCAGTGTGGAGTGGCCTGGGGATGAGATCCGCCTCGGGAGTCCCCTGGCGCTCCTGATGTTGTGGGCTGTCTTGGTTGACACGACTGCAGCACGTGTGACATCGGGGGCAGTGCCTCGACTCCAGACCAGGTGGTGGTCCCCCCTCTTTCACAGGTGGGACCTGATGGGTGTGTTCCAACCACAGGGGGATCACACCCCTCAGCCTCCCTGGTAAGGCTCCATTCAGGCCCTGGAGAGAGGGTCCGTCGGATGGTTAAACTTGATTCAAGAGGAGTAATGGTTTTCATTCTGGTCATGAATTGTGAACAGGCCTCTGTTGTCTCCAGGGGTCCTGGAGGGTGCATGGGAGTTTGCCCAAATCCACCACACATGCTTTGTGACTTGGAGAAGGCTTTGCATCATGTCCTCGGGAGTCTTGTGGGGTGCTCCGGATATGGGGTACCGACCCTTGGATACGGGCCATTCGGGTCCCTGCACGACCGTGCCAGAGCTTGGTCCGCATTGCTGGCAGTAAGTCGGGACTTGTTCCCGGTGAGGGGCTGGACTCGGGCCAGGGCTGCCCTTGTCACTGCCCTGTCTATAACCTTTATGGACAGAATATCTAGGCGCAGCCGGGGCGTTGAGGGGGTCCTCGAATCAGGGTGGCCTGAGGATGGGGTCACTGCTCTTTGCAGATGATGTGGTCCTGTTGGTTTATCACGTGACTCTCAGCTCGCTATACGGTTCGCAGCCGAGTGTGAAGGTTATATGAGAATCGTTCCTCCAAACTGGCACCATGGTTCTCAGCTAGTGCAGTGAGTGGCACTCCAGGTCGGGGAGGAGATCCTGCCCTGCGTGGGAGGAGTTTAAATACCTCGGGGTCTTGTTCACGAGTGATGGAAGGACGGATGAGATCGACAGGCGGATTGGTGCGCGGCCGGGCAGTGATGCAGACGCTGCAATGGTTCACAGTCATAGAAGAGGGAGCTGAGCCTAAAGGCAAGCCTTCCTATTTACCGGTCATCATGTCTACTCCTTCCTGCTATGGTCACGAGTTGTGGGCAGGACTACCAAAGAACGAGATTGCACACAAGTGCTGAAATGAGTTTCCTCCGCAGGCTCCTGGGCTCTCCTTAGAGGAGGAGGAGCTCGGCCATCCGGGAGTGGGCTCAGAGGAGAACCCGCCCTCCGTCGAGAGGAGCCAGATGAGGTGAAGTCAGCATCTGGGTTAGGATGCCTCCTGGACGCTCCCGGGTGAGGTGTTCGGCACGTCCCACCGGGAGGAGGCTCGGGAAGACCCAGGACACGCTGGGAGAGACTATGTCTCTCGGCTAACTGGAACGCCTGACTCCCCTGGGAAGAGCTGAATGAAGTGGCCGTGTGAGAGGTGGTTCAAGCCCCTGCTTAGACGC
>JAINUG010000184.1:1492500-1577832 GCA_029706075.1 Aldrovandia affinis | reverse complement strand
AAATAAAAAATTATATAGAATGATTTGTTATTTGTTATTTATATATATATTTTTATTTTTATTTTTTTTTATTATTGTTTTTTGTAAATGTAATTTACTGTTATTATTATTGTATTGTTATCATTCTAAAACTAATATAGATATATATACACCGATCAGCCACAACATTAAAACCACCTGCCAAAATTGTGTAGGTCTCCTCTGCCACCAAACAGCTCTGACCTCACGAGGCATGGATTCCACAAGACCTCTGAAGAGCCTTCTGGTGCAATGAGCTATCCTTACTGTCACCAATCATAAGTGATGATCCGCCTATCAGGACTGCTGATGATGTGGTGGATGGTCTCTGAGGTGCCTTCATGGCTGCGTGCCTCTGTGCCACTCACCTAATTAGTTATGCTGCCCCCTAGATTACTTCTGCTGGTGTTATCACTCTCTACTTCTTTCCTCTCTGATCCGTGATATTTATCATAGTCATAATTGCACCTTTTCCTCTTTTCTCCCAGCTTCGTGGCACCTGCCCGGAGCTCACTCTGCCCCAGAGCTCAACCCCACCCTGCCATGTGTTAGCCGGATGGCCGCTGGCCCGGACCTAGCTGCTGGTTCCATCCCCGCCCCTGTTTCCCATCTGCAGGGATGAGGTCCACCCCACCCTACACTTAGAATGCCCTTAGAATGTCTGTTAAGCCTCATGAGCCTCAAGGACTATTTGTTTTGTTTTTCTATGTATCCCACCATTTTCCAGGAGTTCATCTCACCGCCTTTAAGGTCAGGAATAATTTTCCAGTCTCCACATTGGCTCCAATGGTTTTCTGTTTTTTTAAATTCCCCTCTGAAAATGCCAATTGTGAAGTGCTGTGTGACAACCTGTTTAAATGGCGCTATACAAAAATAAAGATTGATTGATTGATTGAAGGAATCCTGTGGTATCTGGCACCAAGACTAGCAGCAGATCCTTAAAATCCTGTAAGCTGCGAGGTGATGCTCTCCATGGATCGGACTTGTTGGTCTCAGCACATCCCACAGATGCTCGATTGGATTGAGATCTGGGAATTTGGAGGCCAAGTCAACACCTTGAACTCTGTCATGTTCCCAAACCATTCCTGACCACTTTTTTGCAGTGTGGCAGGGCGCATTATCCTGCTGAAAGAGCCCACTGCCATCAGGGAATACCGTTGCCATTGGTCTGCAACAATGTTTAGGTAGGTGGCACGTAAGTCAAAGTAACATCCACATGAATGCCAGGACCCCAGGTTTCCAGCAGAACATTGCCCAGAGCACTGCCTCCACCGCTTGCTTTTCTTCCCATAGTGCATCCAGCATTAACTATTTCAGCAATTTGTGCTACAGTAGCTCTTCTGTGGGATCAGACCAGACGGGCTAGCCTTCGCTCCCCTCTACGCATCAGTGAGCCTCGGTGCCCATGACCCTCTCTTGGGCCACTTTTGGTAGGTACAACACTGCATACTGGGAACACCTCACAAGACCTACTGTTTTGAGATGCTCTGACCCAGTCATCTAGCCATCATAATTTGGCCCTTGTCAAAGTCGCTCAGATCCTTATGCTTGGCCATTTTTCCTGCTTCCAACACATCAACTTCAAGAACTGACTGTTCACTTGCTGCCTAATATATTCCACCCTTGACAGCCAGGTGCCATTGTAACGAGATCAATCTTATTCACTTCACCTGTCAGTGGTTTTAATGTTGTGGCTGATCGCGTATATATACATTTACATTTGTTCAGCATTGTTGTAGTGTAGTAAAGTGGTAGTATAGTATAGTATGGTATAGTATTTACTGGATTGTTATTTGTTTAAATGTAGTACTGTTTATGCTTTGGCAATATTTACATATGTATTTCCTGCCAATAAAGCATCTTGAATTGAATTTAGAGAGAGAGACAGGCAGTCAATGCATTAAGAGAAAGGCCTGTAGAGCTTTACGCAATCAAAAGAAGGTTCCATAAAATAAATATTCCTGTTAGAATTTGACAAAAATCTAGGATAGTGTCATCGTTTGTCATGCTTTAAGTAGTGAATATGGGGTTCACTTAAGGCGCTGCTTTCACCAAAACTGCCAGGCACTTGTAGTCGCAGGAACTATTTTCAAGGAATTAAACAGTTCCTTCAATCCATTACGGCCTGGCGTTTCATAGGGGTCTAAAGAACCACGGAGATTAGGCAAATTAGTCTATTATTAGAGAATAATAGTTATTATTCTTCGTACGCAATGAATGACAATTTAAGTTTTTCAATTTAAGTTATTTCACTAAATCTTTATTCAAAAATTTCAAAACAGCATTTTTAGATTCAGTACGCCTTGTGCTTATCTAGGTATCTTATGCCTTAATTAATTATATAAAAATTAAAAGATTGCACATTTTACATTTGATTTAATTCGCCGCGTTTCTAAAACCTGCCTCTCAGAAAGTCATTTGTCTTATACTTTCTTTTTTAGTTTGCTTCCATTGTTATATAGATAGATTTTCCAACTGGTTTGCTAATGCCATTTTTTTAAATGGTGGTTGAGTTCTTACTACTACTCACCAATCAGAAATGTTCAGCGCTGCAGCCCCACCACCAAAAGTTCCGTGAACATCGAAAAAGACTCTCCACTTTGACTAGGAACATTTTGGGGGTAAATAAGTCCCCCGAGCTACACTTGATGCTACATGCTACTTCCATTCTGATATGAAGATAATTACTATAAAGGTCCCAAGTTCCTGGGAAAAGTTCCTGCGTGTGGGAAACGCGCCTTTAGTGAGCAAGACTACACTAAATGGGAAAACATCTCGCTTGAAATTCTGCATGCAGAATTCTGTAAAGGCATATTACAAATACATAGGAATACCCCAAATAATGCATGCACGCCTGAATTAGGCAGATATCCAATTCTATTCAACTAAAAAGAACACTACATTTTATGGAACACCTAAAATAAGCCCAGACAATTCTTTACAAAACAAGGCCTTCAAAACCCAAGAGCTCATCCCAGAAAAGAGTCCCCCAGTCAGCTGGTCCTGAAACTCACTACATTAACATATACTAACACAAACCAGCTTCAGGTCAGCACTGCTTCTCACAACCAATTAGAGTCAACCAAATTATTAAAGAACCAAAATCACCTTTTGGAACATTGGAAGAGTACAAATCGCTTAAATAAACAGAATTGCTTACTGACCCTAAACAGAGAATACACACTGGCAGAGTACCTCTTCTCTGTCAGGAGATACAAAGCAGAGATATATATATATATGCCATTTTAAATGTAGCCTGTATGTTTTTCATGCTATGTGTTGGCAATATTTACACTTTGTATTTTATGCCAATAATGCACATTGAATTGAACTGTTCGAATTGAGAGAGAAGAGACAGACAGAGGGGGAGAGAGAGGGCCAGGCAGGCAGGTGTGTAGCGGGTGTTGATATCTGACCGTATTTCACCCTCTTTGATCATGCGGGTGGCGATGGGGGCCCGCACCCCGCCCCAGGGAGAGCCGCCAAAGGGAAATGCTTGGCTCATGTTTGAGCTGTCTGCCAGGTGCAGCAGCGCCCTGGGTGGGGTCCACGCCCGAGACAGCATTAAAGATCAGTGGCGCTTGGTGTTGAATCCTCCAGCACCTGGGAGAGGGGCACACAGACACACTGAGCTCATTAACACAAACCCCATATACATTGAACAGCGGCTCAGATTAGGGTGCAAAATTCATACTTGTCGAAGGGCAAGTGTTTTGCCTGTAATTGCAAATGTTAATTGTTTTGCCTTGTAATTGCAAACATTATGTTTTAGCGCTTACTGCCACCTACTGGCCGCCATAAAACTTCATAAATCTGCATACAGGAAACAGGAAGTTCATGTAGTGATAAGAAATCAATGTGTTAACATTACTACAAAGTGCCTCAAAGTTAATTCTCTGCAATCTCACCTCATTTTGCCTTCAAAGCTTTTGCCTATATTGATTGTTCATTACATATTCTGTATAAATGTTGGCTATATTTTTATGTATTTAGTGTACATCATTTGTATTTGCCAGTTTTACATTCGCTAGCTTAATGCTAACTGCTCCCATAGAAAGCCCATGTACTTAGCCTAGCGTGTTCACTAGCTCATAGTCATAGTCATAGGCTACTTACTACAGCTCTTCGGTTGACCTTGTGTTTTATAAAAGTGTTTAAAGCTTACTTTAATACTTCTACCTGGAGGGTACAGCAACGTGTATTTGTGAATTAGCCATGCAGTGCGCGCCTAAGCCAAAGGAAAACGAGTGATATGTGTTTTAAAGTAATCTTTATTTCAGAATTACAACACAGTGCCGCATTTCGCCGCGCTGTCACGCCACGGCTGAACTGCGCACTTCCTCATCCCGAGTGGATGAATTTAATATATCGATTTATAGCGGAGATAAGGAGGAGAAGATGGAGGATGCGGCACGGCTTTGATGTTGGCTGAGCGAGCCTGGGCTGGCTGTCTAATGTCTAGACACACATGTAGGGGAGATAGCATGCAAGTATCTTAGAAAGATACTGGCCCTTCCTAAAAAGTTACTTGTCCTGGTCTATTCACCTTCCAATTTTCCTGAAAGTAATCTCTGCTCTCTGAATCATATTTTCATGAGTTTTCTTTAGTTTTAGCCTTTTTTAGTAGGGGGTGGACTTGCACCTCAATAAATCTCCTCATCTTGAAAATGCGATCACCACGCATGTAGCCCAAAGATAGACCCGATGGTTAACAGTATTTATTTTCTACACAGATATTTATGTTTGACCAGGCAGCTGTGTGCTCATGGGACTGTGTAGCAGTGAAGCTGTGATGGGTGCCCGTAGGTGGCATCAGCGACTAGTGTTCTGACTGTACAGTATATCATAACGACACTCTAGTCGCAACTTGAACAAGATATATTTTTCCATTCCCAACTAGAGTGTGGTATGGCAGCTAACGTAACAAAGAAGCAATAATTCCTAGATTTAACCGAAAGAGATGCAGGAATGATTTGTGCTGACTGTAGGACGAAGATGAGAAATCACTGCAGGAAAATTACAGCGATTCTTCAGCCTGGCGGGAGGGCTCACTGAACTGAATATAGACAGTAACTAGCTAGCTAGTGTTCACGGATATAGCTTACTAATTCAAGGCTTGGTAAGTGATAAATGCATGATCACTTACTAAGCCTTGTGTTAGCAAGCAACCAGCAACAACAGATACCAATACTTTGTCGTCCGTGAATGCTAACGCGCTAGCTAAATTAACTAGCTGGTTCTCGCTGTTGTGTCTATGTGCCGATCCGCAACTTGCTTGACTGCCGCAGTCTGGCATAGCAACAACAAACGCAGTGAGCACAGACTGCGCAGGCAAGTGACAATGCGCCGCTTTTTCCATTTGGAACTTCTGAAATATTTTGAATATCCGCGTGGACGGTTTGTTACGATGTGAGTGTAAAACAGAAATAGTTCCAGTTAGCTCATTAAAAAATAATAAAATCCTAAATTCACAGTCGCTACAGGACGATCACTTGAAATCGGTCGCTCTTATTAATATTTAGTCGCTCCGAGACGATAGGACAACTGCTAATCTGGGCTCCCTGCATTAATCATACACAACCTTAATCATACACATTTACAACTTTACAGTGTTAGAGTGTGTGCAATAATGGCAGCCATTTTGGCTCCTTAACACACTAATTAGGAACGGCAGAGTGCAGGGTTTAGGCCGGGCAGACTCACGGCCTTCATGTCGAGGGACAGGGGTGGCTCAACGAGGGGAGCCCAGATATTAATGATGAACGAGCCGGACGAAAGAGACACGGTCCTGACGCAGAGAGCGTAACAATCGCACAGCGCTGCAGCTCACAGCAAGCGCCTCCCACTCGGCCTGAGAGAGAGAGAGAGAGAGAGAGAGAGAGAGAGAGAGAGAGAGAAAGAGAGAGAGAGAGAGAGAGTCAAACAGTACATTTGAAACACAGCTTCACCCACACATAACAAAGACTTTGTTTGGAACCTCCTCACTAAATTTACTTTGAAAAAAGAAGTATTCCATGGTTATGATCAGATAAAGATTTTCAAGCTACAATATTACCAATCAAGTGTGAACACTATGTGTGAGACCCATTCATTTCAAATAACTCCAGAGGTTAATGCTTTCTGTTATCACATTTACTTTAGCAGTATGTAATGTAACTCATTTTATGACACTGACTCATAAGGTGCTTCTGTCAATGGTCCCACACTCATAACCAGACCATACGTAGCTGTGTACACATCACACACACAATCAACAAAAAATCCAATAAGAACAAAATATATATTTACAATAATTTAAAAATGAGTATGTCCTGAAAGTCGGCATACATAAAATGTCACACCACACACACTCACCAGGTAGAGGGCGTTCGGCCTGCTGCTGCGTACCACTGGTGCCAGTCTCGGGGTAATGCTCAGCGGAGCTCATGAGGTCAGCGAAGTTGGCCAGCTTGTCCAGCCTCTGTGATGTTGTCCCAGTTGTGGTCTGACAACCAGCTGCAGCACGGATTGTCCATCTGTCCTTCCTATCCAGGACCTGTGTGGGACAGAGAAGCAGACAGGGTGGACTGGATGTGTGATGGCGATGCACAGTGAATGCACTGTTTGTGTTTTTATCAGAAGTCAGTGCTTCTACAGACTGAAGGAATTCTCCTGCTGGGGTGCTGCAGTGTTATACAGCTGACCCCTCCCCAAATTTCAGCAGAGGTAGAAGAGATAAATACACAGATAAACAGACACATACGCTGAACAACCACTGCCCTGTCCCACACTCTCCTCCCCCCCAGCCTCACCAGTCCTCCTCTCAGGAAGAAGCTGTACTCGCCAATGTTGAGCTTGCCGGCCACTTCCAGGATCTTGGTGCACATCTGGAAACTGAAGAGGAGCTTGTGGCGCCGAACAGCCCGCGACAGGTGAACCTGTTTATACACACGCACACGTGATGACCAAACGCTCACACACACGCATGACCAAACAAACACACACACGCATACCATTCTCACACACACGACCAAACGCTCACACAGACACATGAGCAAATGTTCACACACACACATGACCAAACGCTCACACACACATGACCAAACGCCACACACACATGCATCTCACACACACACACATGCATCTCACACACACACAGTGCACATTGGGACAGGAGGCCCAGCAGACCTGTAGACAGAGTAGGTGGTGGGCTTCGGAGGTGCTCTATCCTGTCCACCAGATCCGGCTGCGCTGGCTTCTTCTCGATGCTTAGTTGAACAGGTCAATGTAGGCCCAGTGAGAACTGGTACATGGGATCCACATGACCCATATCATTCAGCACAAAGAACAGGATGGAGGCACGCTGGGCACAGGGGCGGTACGCCAGACACACACACACACATCTCACACACACACATTCTCTCTATGCCTATCCTCACTTTCTCCTGATCATGTATCCCTCTCTCTCCCCCCTCTCTGTCTCTGTCTTCGCCACAAACATTCTCCTGATCATTTATCCTGATCATTTCTCCCTCTCTCTCTCCCTCTCTCCCCTCTCTCTGTCTCTACACACAAAATATTCTCCTGATCATTTATCCTGATCACTTTTGTCTCGCCTCTCTCCTCCTCACCTCTCTTGGCCATGTCGATCTTGATCTCTGTTTGCCTCGCTGGTCTCCAGCTGTTCCGAATTCCCTCATTGGCTGTGACCTGGAGGTCTGCAGTGTGTTGACCAGCTGCACATCGTCTGTGAAGGGAGCCGGTTGCCTCATCCAATAGCCTGACATTACCACGCACACACAAACATGCACGCACGCACGCAAGCGCACACACACACAGGTGAGGACAAAAATCGCTGGGGTCAAAACAGTGATTTGTCAGTTATGCCATGTTTAGCCCAACAGGAACACAACAAACATGGAATAAACCAGTTCTGAATCGAACATGAACACAAACAGGCCTAGTATCTGCGGGGACTGCATTTTAAAACCCCTCACAGATATGCCAAGTAAATGCCTTTGACTTCAAGTAAGCCCGTTTTTGCATTTATTCTTTATACTGCAGCACACTTTGTCGCTTATTGGTCCTGGAAATGAATTTAAAATGTAAATTGTGATGCCGATTATGTGTCTGGTGTCAGGTTAGCAGCACACAGGCCCAGTACCTGAGAATCTCATCCTCCAGCTCCTGAAGTTTTTCCCAGTGGAAATGTTGATAACTGAAGTAGTCCTTCTGTTCCTCCAGCCCGGACGCTCCGCACCACGATCCCGGCAGAAGCCGGGCTCCAGACCTTGACACAAACATCATTACATCAACACACAATCACACACACACAAACAAACAAACAAAGAAACAAACTACTTCCAATTTCAACTTCAACATTTGCCTTTAATCTTACACAAAAATGGCAAGTGCAGCGGGAATAATTTTTTTACTTACTAGTTTTAAAAACTAGGCTATGTAAAATAAATGGCCGTTGTATAATAGTGAGTGACAAATGTTAATTTAATAAACATGAATCCAGCTATAAAAGATAATAATACACACACACATACACATACACATACAGACACACCTGCTCCTTAACAGCGAAGGACGATGGTGGTCTTGTGGAGATCTCTGGTGTAGTGGGGTTGACAGCTTGGTGGTGATGTAGAAGTAACTCAGGACTGTACTCTACCTCCTTATCGCCCAACTTCATCAACAGACGCCCGCCTGTAGAGAGACAAAGGTCACAGTTCAGCTGTGAAAATTCATGTTAAAAAGTGCAGTCCATAATATGAGCGGGACATTTCTGTGTCTGCAGGGCGGGTCCTGTAGGGTTTTGTGTGTGGAGGTGGAAAGCCCTGGGGTAAAGAGACCTAAGAGGGTGTGAGTGGACCGACACTAGGGTTGGGTTTGGGTGTGAGTTCAGCTCAGTGGGTTGAGGTTTGGCTGACCAATGCGTTTGAGGACTTGTTGAGAATGGGTGCCAGAGATGGGTCCAGCTCCTCCTGAACGTTCTGCAGCAGCACCGGCGAGCCGAACTGGACGCGTTCTCCAGCGCACGCAGTAAGTCCGCATCTGCAGGTCGATCACCTTCAGACCCTGGAGGCCAGGAAGAGCGAGGGGAAGGCAACGTCACTGCGAGTCATCTCAAAACTGCCCCTAACGCCACCATTCACCCATAATGCATCAGAGCATTTAAAGGTGCCACTTCCATCAGCTCTATAGGGGAAAAGGTCAGTGCCTTTGAAAAATAACAAACTGTAAAAAGAGAGGGACAAAGAATCAGGGAAACTGACATGGTCTAACTGAAAGAAAAGCACAGTGACCCAGAAAGTCTAAATAATAAAAAAAAAAAAAAAAAAAAGCAAAACACAAAACATGCTCCCTGCCATTTAGCACACTCTAGGTAAATGCACCTGTACACCGTATTGCTATTATTGAGGTGTGATTGATTTGTATACAAGAAAATATGAACGAAACTGGTCAAAACAAAACTAAATATGAAAATCAGTGAACAGAGAGATGAAATCATAAAAATAACACTATTGGGCAAAAGTAAATAATAAACAATTCTGCAACAATAATGATATGAACAACAATAAAATATATAATATTACCAAAATAACAAATCATTTATTGGCCCACAGCCACATATACAAGAATACATCAGACATACTTCCTGTTTGTCGACTTCCTGTTTTGCCATTTGAACGCGACGCGCGCTGTAGTCCACTGCTGCTCCAAGTTTCACTGCCCGCATTCTCTGCATTTTTATACTGGTTTAAATACAAAACTTTTCTATTTTTTAATCTTTCGTCACTCCTGACTAACTAACCTATACGGGACTCCAGCACCGTGGTTTTCTGTTCGACAGTCAAGAAAACATTACGGTAAGGAATCCGACCATGGCTTCCTCCCTTGTTTTACTGCTTGAGTGCAATATGTTTAATGTTAGTTCTGGCCGCCAAGTTTAACGTAACTGGTATAGTAAGTGTCAACTCAATTTAGAATTGGCTCAGAAAATAGTTGAGCTTGAGGACGCGTCCGGACGCCTGGGCCAGATTCAGGAAGAGAGAGTTACATAGGCTGTGTTAAAACCGCTCAGTGGTTCACTATTCCTATTCCCTATATAGTATATACTATATAATGTACTATGTAATGAAAAAATAGTGTTTGGATACTACTACAACTGAACGTCATTTGCGTTAAAAAAAGTGCCGGATATTCAGGTGACGAAGCGGACGCACCAGTATCGTAAACAAACCGACACTCATGGCAGCTGTTGAAATGTACTCAGGTGGTATCGGGTTTGCATGTTCAGTTTTGAATGTTAAATCCCAAATAAATTGTTGAAATTCTAATGATGTGCAAGTGTGGTTTTGTCAACTGTGGTGCTGTCTGCTAGCCACTGCTTTAGCCACCGTTATAGAAGTCGGAGCTAACTAGCTCATGGAGAAAATAATGTTAGGATAACTCACGAGCTCACGACTAGCACCAACTCCCATAGCGATAATAACGGTAGCTATCGGTGGCTGCTGTTGTTACTGCTGTTGGCTGAACTTTTCTTGAGGCATAAACGGAGTGTATGTATTACGGTATGACACAACCGCATTGCATTGTGGTACACAGGAGAAATTGTAGGGTACATTCGCTGTTCACTACAAATCATGGTGAATTGTGGGTATTTTCTAGTTCACTATATAGTGAACTTAAATTAACAGTTTAGAATTCGTCATGCACACTACAAAATGGCGTATGAATAGGGAGCGGTTTCGAACACAGCCATAGTCTTTTCTGTTACCGCCGGACGCACCAGGGAGTTTAAATAGCCTGAACATCAGTGCTATTCCCCCAGCAGAGCCTTCGTGAGTAAGGCGTTTTTGTCACGGTTCGAGGGGAGGCATAGTCAGTCGGTCCCAAGGAGGTCATACACCAAACTCACGTTTCAATCGTTTTTCCCCACTCAGTAATACACCTACTGAGAAAGCTCTGATTATTGGCGATTCCATTTTACGAGATGTGAGGATAGAGTCACCAGCGACCATAGTCCAATGTTTGCCTGGGGCCAGAGCTACCGACGTGGAGGCAAACTTAAAGGTGCTAGCTAAGAATATCCATCCATCCATCCATCCATTGTCTAAGCCGCTTATTCCTGGTCAGGGTCTAGCTAAGCATGCGTTCCGGGGGCGAGAGGCAGGAATACACCCTGACAGGTCGCCAATAGCTAAGAATAATCGTAAATATTCTAAAATTATTATCCACGCTGGCACCAACGATGTTTGACTTAGGCAGTCGGAGATCACTAAAAATAATTTTGTTTCGGTGTGTAAGCTCACTAAAACACTCAGTCTGGAAGTAATTATCTCTGGCCATATCCCTGCCTGTAGGAATGACGAAGTCTACAGTAGACTCACGTCGCTAAATCGCTGGATGGCTAACTGGTGTACTGACAACGACTTGGGCTTCATAAACAATTGGCCCACTTTTTGGGGAAAGCCTGGCTTACTGAAGAGAGATGACTCCACCCGAACTGGAGGAGGTGCTCTTCTATTATCTAGAAATGTTTCCCGTGTAGTATAAAATGCAAAATGTATGACCTCTCAGAGAGCTTAGCCAGGCAGCAGGCTTCTGGTCCTAAACCACTGTCTGCTAGCTTCCAAAACCCGTGACTAGCTTAGCTATTGAGACTGTGTCTGTCCTCATTTTGGAAATGGTTTAGAAGTAAAAAGCTATCTGAGCACACTGACTGTCGTGGCATTTGTGTACATAATCTTATTTATATCAAAACCTCTCAGCCTGCAGTAAGTGTTGCCTGTAGTAAGACGCATCTTAAATGTGGATTGTTAAATGTTAGATCACTTTCCCCAAGGCGGTTCTTGTGAATCGCAACTAATCACGGACCATAGTTTTGACCTGATTAGTTTCACTGAAACCCTGCTTAGGCCTGACGAATACAGTGCACTTAATGAGGCATCCCCTGATGGTTATGCCAGCTGCCAAGCGCCACGTCTGTCCAGTAGAGGGGGCGGTGTTGCTGTGATTTTTTCGACAAAATTTAGTTTCACACCTAAATGTGGGGGATAAGTTCTCCTCTTGAATCGCTTGCTATGCTTTCTGGACGGTCAAAAGATCTAGTTACCTCAGTCAATCCTTCCTCTTAATAACAATTTATAGACCACCTGGACCGTATACTGTCTTTCTTTCTGAGTTTGCAGAGTTTTTATCAAGCTTGGCAACTATGGCAGATAAAGTTGTGATTGTTGGAGATTTCAACATACATGTTGATAATGACAGTGACCCTTTAGGACTGGCTTTTGCAGCTATTATTGACTCTGTTGGTTTTATTCAAAATATATCTGAACCAACCCACCATACCCACCACAACCATACCTTAGATTTAGTCTTATCCTATGGTATCGATGTCAAGAATATCATTGTGTCTCCCCATAATCCTGTACTATCGGATCACTTTTGATTACTTTTGAAATTCAGGTAAATATTCTATTAAATCGGAACCTAGATACTATTCCAGCCGCTCTATAAATTCATTGACAGCTTCAAAATTTATAAACGTACTTTCCTAATCCTTAGTATCAAGTCAGGACCCAAATAGCTTTTGTCAATTGATCATCAAACAGATGCGCTAAATCACATTTTACGGAATACACTTGATGCGGTCGCACCCCTCAAGAGGAAAAAATGCAGTGAGAAGAAACTTGCACCCTGGTTTACTGACCATACCCGTGCCATTAAACAAGTTTCCAGGAAATTAGAACGCAGATGGCGCTCTACCAATTTAGAGGTTTTTCGCTCTGCTTGGAAGGACAGCCTCATAGAATACAAGCACGCCTTATTACAGCTAGGTTATCGTACTTCTCAAAATTAATTGACCAGAATAAAAACAACCCAAGATTTATATTTAACACGGTAGCTAAACTGACAAAAAACTGTCTTCAGTTTCCATCAGTTATCCTTCTAACTATAATTCCAATGACTTTATGAACTCGTTTACTGATAAGGTTGAGACAATCAGAGAACAAATTATGAAAATGACTCCAATATCTAGCACTCCAACTGCCGAGATAGCACAGGGCTATCAGGAGCAGGGTTGCGTAGAGACCCTTGAGTTTTTCACTCCCCTGGATCTGGACAAATTCAGTAAACTGGTTATGTCCTCCAAATCATCTACATGTCTGTTAGACCCCCATACCAACAAAGCTTATTAAAGAGCTTTTGCCTGTGCTAGGCCAGCACATGTTAGATATCATAAATACATCCCTATTATTGGGTTGCGTACCTAGGTCTTTAAAAGTGGCAGTAATCAAGCCTCTTCTAAAACCAAATCTTGATCCTGTTAATCTGAAGAACTATAGGCCCATTTCAAATCTGCCCTTTTTGTAAAAAATTTTAGAGAAATCTGTAGCTCAACAATTAACTGCTTTCCTAAAAACGAATAATCTGTATAAAAACACTACAATCAGGTTTTAGACCAAACCATAGCACTGAGACAGCACTTATTAAAGTTGTAAATGACTTACTGTTAGCATTGGACACTGGTTGTGTTTCTATTCTGTGCTCCTTGACATAAGTGCTGCTTTTGACACTATTGGATGGTTTGGAACTCCTTCATGGCTGCGTGTTTTCTCTGTCCCTCTCCTAATAGGTATGCTGCCATAGCTTACACCTGTTGGGGCTATCTGTATCTGTATATTCCCTATGCTTGTGCTCCCCTGCTCTTACATAATGCTACTGGCTATAGCACTGCTTTTTTTCTGACGGCATGTTCTCTTCTCTGCCTCGGCCTCTGACTCGGGGGCACCTGCCCCTGAGCCCTAGATCCTGCGAGAAGTGTGAGCTGCCCCCATCAACCCTCACCCCCTACGCCAACCCCAGTTCCTGGATCTGGACCTCTCCGCGTGGTTTAGCACCCCCGAGCCACCTTGGACTGACCATGACGTGGTCTTTTTTTGGACATACCCTGTGCCAGCCAGAAGAGGATGGGCTCCCCCTTTTAGTCTGGTTCCTCCCAAGGTTTCTCCCTACCAAGGGAGTTTTTCCTTACCACTGTTGCCTTTAGGCTTGCTTTTGGGGGGGTCTAGGCCTGGGTTCCCCCTCTGTTAAGCGTTTTGTGACAATTCTATTGTGAAAAGCGCTATACAAATAAATTTGATTTGATTTGAAGAACAGGACATCCTAACTGTCCACAATACTGTGCAGCCAATGGAAAACTGAAAAAGATGTAGAGACAGCTGAGAGAGTAAAATTCCTAAGAGCGAAGCACCAGGTGTCTTGGGAGAGAAAGTGCCCAAATGGTGCGTACCTGAAGACCTGCTTACTGACGTCACGGCACGGCACGGCACATACAAGGTTGGCATTGTAAACAGCGTTATTCGTGACAAGTGATAAAAAATGTCCGTAAGTAGTCCATGCCTGTAATTCATCCCAATCCACTAGGGGGCATAGTTACAGCATTCTGCCCCATAGGTAGGCCAAATAGATCCCGCATTGTTTAATCAAGTCTGTATGCAAACACAACTAAAGATATGATTTGTTTTCATGACTGTTTATTTCAACTGCCTGCTTTTCATTTTCTCCTAGTTGTAAATCAGAAAAAATTCACCCCACTTAATTCAATGCATATGTTGTTACTTTTGTTTATTGTGGTAGTAATCTAAACCAAATGCAGCTTAATTCATTTTCAAAAGCTTTAACTTTTACAATTCCGTTGTGCCCAGTCTTCCTAATTGGCATGGAAATACAATTCCCATCAAGCATTTCACCAACATCTCATAGACATAATATACAATGACTGCAATGAGCTGAAGGCAAAGGAAACCAGAAATGTCTGTGTGCACTCGCTTTCTAAATACATTTCTAAAGACAGGAACATTGTACTGACACGTCAAATTGTTCGATTGACCTGCACATGTATAGATTAATGATTTTTAAATTGTAAAGATAATGACAAGTAACCAAGAGCTTGAATGCTGATACAGCTGATGCTGAACAGAATTGGAGTTCTTCCAACGTAATCTTAAGTAATTTGTCTAAATGTTAGGAGGCGTCATTTTGTTAAGCAAATTATTACACATGCAGATAGTAAAAATATATTTTTTTTGTTTTTGGGTGAATCTTTGCTTTTAAGCACCTTTTATGAAAACGCTCTAGATTTTTTATAAATCATAATTATTACAGCTGAAACTGAGGGACTTGCTGTTGTCAGAAAACTACAGGTTGGCATATGATATTTACCCTTTTGATTGCTTGCTAGATTTAATTCATCCATTTTTTCAAGCCAGCCACAAACAAATGTTGCTGGATAACAGATTTTTTTGTTTGTTGGTTAAATGCTATCATGTTTTTTTATTCTATGATGAGGTTTCTCTTGACAATAATGACAGTATTTACCTACTGCCCCCCAGTGGAATGCATGATATTGCGCAGGTGTGCAACTCCATACATGAGTTCAGCCCTCACAAGCCCCGTGTTGCATTGTGAAGTTGCTGAGCACAAAGCCACCTTAAGAGAGAGGTGTTAGAGGGAATGTATTGAGTATCTGGGGAGAGTAAATATAGCTCACTCACTCTTTCTGACTCCATGTTCTTGATCCACTTCAGTGCTTGTCCCTGAGGGTCCACCATTAGAGGCCATCTTAGAGAGAAAGAAAATAATATCAAATAATGATAGTCAGCACAACACTTTTGGATGTGTGCTACGTGAACAACTAGCATGAGTCCAGTTATTATTTTAATACACTTTTGGCACCTTCCACCTGCCCTTGTTTGTATCTGCAAAGTATGAAATTAAATGAAGATATATTTTTCTATCTCGTCTCCCTGTAATAATTCCTCATGTTTTGAGTGCTTTATTGAACTCTAATGTTTTCTGAATATTTTCTGCAGACACACAGTTTTACTGATGAGGACATTGAAACAGCCTTTCCCAAACAATGGCTCTCTTGTTGTTCCATCCATGACTGCTGATGATATTACTCGTAAATTCAAGTTCCTGTCCCAGGTGACTCAGCAAGTTTGTGCGCTCCAAGAGGATACGGAGAGGGCTACTGTGGGCTGACACAACCAGTGGGGTGTGATCCTTCTCTTGATCTGACTGTCCAGAACATTGAATTAACACAGAAGGAACTTCCCAGCCCCTCCTCCTTGAGCCGCCACCTTACCGTGGTGGAGGGGTTTGCGTGTCCCAATGATCCCAGGAGCTAAGTTGTCGGGGGCTTCATGCCCCTGGTAGGGTCACCCAAGGCAAACAGGTCCTGGGTGAGGGACCAGACAAAGCGTGGCTCACAAGACCCCCCATGATGACAAACAAAATTGGAAATACGTTTCCCTCGCCGGACGCTGGTCACCGGGCCCCCTGAGCCAGGCCCGGGGTAGGGCTCGAGGGCGCGCTGGTGGCCGAGCCTACACCTATGGGGCTCGGCCGGGCACAGCCCGAAGAGGCAACGTAGGACCCCCTTCCCATGGGCTCACCACCCATGGGAGGGGCCAAGGGGGTCGGGTGCAGTGTGAGATGGGCGGCGGCCGAAGGCGGGGGCCTTGGCGGTCCGATCCTCGGCTGCAGAAGCTAGCTCTAGGGACGTGGAATGTCACCTCTCTGGCGGGGAAGGAGCCTGAGCTGGTGCGGGAGGTCGAGAGGTTCCGGCTAGATATAGTCGGCCTCGCCTCGACGCATGGCATGGGCTCCGAACCAGTCTCCTTGAGAGGGGTTGGACTCTCTTCCACTCTGGAGTTGCCCCTGGTGGGAGGCGCGAGCAGGGGTGGGAATACTTATTGCCCCCGGCTCGTTGCCTGTACGTTGGGGTTCACCCCGGTAGACGAGAGGGTAGCCTCCCTCCGCCTTCGGGTGGGGGACGGGTCCTGACTGTTGTTTGTGCTTATGCTCCAAACAGCAGCTCAGAATACCCACCCTTTTGGAGTCCTTGGAGGGGGTGTTGGAGAACACTCCTTCCGGGGACTCTCCTCTTTTGCTGGGAGACTTCAATGCTCACGTGGGCAATGATAGTGAGACCTGGAGGGGCGTGATTGGGAGGAACGGCCCCCCCGATCTGAACCAGAATGGTGCTTTGTTGTTGGACTTCTGTGCCTGTCACAGATTGTCCATAACGAACACCATGTTCAAGCACAAGCGTGTCCATATATGCACCTGGCACCAGGACACCCTGGGCCGCAGTTCAATGATCGACTTTGTGGTCGTGTCGTCGGACTTGCGGCCGCATGTCTTGGACACTCGGGTGAAGAGAGGGGCGGAGCTGTCAACTGATCACCACCTGGTGGTGAGTTGGCTCCGATGGTGGGGGAGGATGCCGGTCAGGCCTGGCAGGCCCAAACGTATTGTGAGGGTCTGCTGGGAACGCCTGGCAGAGTCTCCTGTCAGAAGGAGTTTCAACTCCCACCTCCGGGAGAGCTTCAACCATGTCCCGGGGAGGCGGGGGACATTGAGTCCGAGTGGGCCATGTTCCGTGCCTCTATTGTCGAGGCGGCTGACCGGAGCTGTGGCCGCAAGGTCGTCGGTGCCTGTCGCGCGGTAATCCCGAACCCGCTGGTGGACACCGCAGTGAAGGATGCCGTCAAGCTGAAGAAGGAGTCCTATCGGACCTTTTTGGCCTGTGGGACTCGGAGGCAGCAGATGGGTATCGGCGAGCCAAGCGGGAGCGCGGCCGGCGGTCGCTGAGGCAAAACTCGGGCATGGGAGGAGCTCGGTGAGGCCATGGAGAACGACTTCCGAACGGCTTCGAGGAGGTTCTGACCACCATCCGGCGTCTCAGGGGGAAGCAGTGCACTGTCAACACTGTGTACAGTGGGGATGGGGCGCTGCTGACCTCGACTGGGGCGTTGTGGGTCGGTGGAGGGAATACTTCAAGACCTCCTCAATCCCACCGACACGCCTTCCAGCGAGGAAGCAGGGTCTGGGGACTCGGGGTGGGCTCTCCTATCTCTGGGGCTGAGGTCGCCACGGTGGTTAAAGTCCGTGGTGGCAGGGCCTCGGGGTGGATGAGATCCGCCCGGAGTCCCTCAAGGCTCTGGATGTTGTGGGGCTGTCTTGGTTGACACGACTCTGCAGCATCGCGTGGACATCGGGGCAGTGCCTCTGGACTGGCAGACCGGGGTGGTGGTCCCCTCTTCAAGAAAGGGGACCGGAGGGTGTGTTCCAACTACAGGGGATCACACTCCTCAGCCTCCCTGGTAAGGTCTATTCAGGGGTTCTGGAGAGGAGGGTCCGTCGGATGGTTGAACCTCGGATTCAGGAGGAGCAATGTGGTTTTCGTCCCTGGTCGCGGAACTGTGGACCAGCTCTACACCCTCCGCGGGGTCCTGGAGGGTGCATGGGAGTTTGCCCAACCAGTCTACACATGTTTTGTGGACTTGGAGAAGGCTTTCGACCGTGTCCCTAGGGGAGTCTTGTGGGGGGTGCTCCGGGAGTATGGGGTACCGGACCCCTTGATACGGGCCATTCGGTCCCTGTACGACCGGTGCCAGAGCTTGGTCCGCATTGCTGGCAGTAAGTCGGACTTGTTCCCGGTGAGGGTTGGACTCCGCCAGGGCTGCCCTTTGTCACCGGTTCTGTTCATAACCTTTATGGACAGAATATCTAGGCGCAGCCGGGCGTTGAGGGGTCCGTTCGGTGGCCTGAGGATTGGGTCACTGCTCTTTGCAGATGATGTGGTCCTGTTGGCTTCATCGGGCCGTGACCTCCAGCTCGCTGGAGCGGTTCGCAGCCGAGTGTGAAGCGGCTGGGATGAGAATCAGCACCTCCAAATCCGAGACCATGGTTCTCAGCCGGAAAAGGGTGGAGTGCACTCTCCGGGTCGGGAGGAGATCCTGCCCCAAGTGGAGGAGTTTAAATACCTCGGGTCTTGTTCACGAGTGAGGGAAGGATGGAGCGGAGATCGACAGGCGGATTGGTGCGGCGTCGGCAGTGATGCAGACGCTGCATCGGTCTGTCGTGGTAAAGAGGGAGCTGAGCCTAAAGGCAAAGCTCTCGATTTACCGGTCGATCTATGTTCCTATCCTCACCTATGGTCACGAGTTGTGGGTAGTGACCGAAAGAACGAGATCGCGAATACAAGCGGCTGAAATGAGTTTCCTCCGCAGGGTGTCTGGGCTCTCCCTTAGAGATAGGGTGAGGAGCTCGGTCATCCGGGAGGGGCTCAGAGTAGAGCCGCTGCTCCTCCGCGTCGAGAGGAGCCAGATGAGGTGGCTCGGGCATCTGGTTAGGATGCCTCCTGGACGCCTCCCTGGTGAGGTGTTCCGGGCACGTCCCACCGGGAGGAGGCCCCGGGGAAGACCCAGGACACGCTGGAGAGACTATGTCTCTCGGCTGGCCTGGGAACGCCTCGGGATTCCCCCGGAAGAGCTGGACGAAGTGGCCGGGGAGAGGGAAGTCTGGGTCTCCCTGCTTAGGACGCTGCCCCCGCGACCCGACAAGGAGAAGCGGTAGAAGATGGATGGATGGATGGATGGAACTTCCCAGTGTTCAAAATGAAATTAATGAACAAGAACGTAAACTCATGACTGGTGAATATCAACAAGACCTCTTGTTGAAGGAAAACTAGTAACATTAAAAAGGGACACAAAATGGGCATCCAAACAGGTCCATTTCAGAGATGACATACATGCCTTCAGATTCTGAGTAGGGATGGGCATTTGAAATGATTCCACTATCAAGTATTCAAAAATCTAACTTGAGAATATATAATGTATGTACAATTATGTAAATTAGCCAAAAAGTCATTTTAAATTAATTGATTGAATGTGAGATGGGGCTCACAACAAGGCTTAAAAGAACAATCAATTCAAAAGAACATCAATCATTTTTAAAAATACATTAAAAGGTTAACATAAATAACACTGCTATTTCAATGTTATTTTTATGTTATTTCAGAGATGAGGAATTTAATGTTGAAACTGATTAACTACAATCATGTCCTAGATAGAGGTTACTCTAGATAAAGTCTGCTCTATTGAAAGACAATAATTATTACAAAAGTTATTACAAGGCAGATGCAGGGCAGGAGATAAGGAGTTCCCATATCCAATACATTATCAAACACATAATGTTTATAAGTGTTGGAAATTGTGGGCTAATCCTACTTTTTTACCCTCTCCAGTTGCTGAAGTCTCAGAGCAATGCTGGTATGTGCGGACACTTACAATTTCTCCTAATCCCCCAAAGAATGTCTTGATAACACCCTTGGTTTTTTCCTGATGTAATTGTGCCTGTGCAGAAATCAAATGTTTTTACTTTCTCCTCAGTATACTCTCAGGAGTTCCATTACCTGTGGCTCTAACAGTGCAGTATAGCTTCTGTAATGCCCCTGAGGTTTGAGGTTCAGCGCTCCACAGCACCATCCGTACAAACGAGTTCAAATCACAAGTTCCCAGACATTTTAATGAAGTCAATCGTTCAGCGTCTGATTTGAAATTCTGTGAAAGATTGAGTGTTTTTAACTCACAAATGTGGATCAGCACCTACTCCAGAGTGAAGCCAGTTCCATTCTTTATTTAAAAACCTTACATCCACAAGGCCTTAAAGAGGAACTTAATCTTGCATGTTTTCTACAATTCACACGCACTAATGTCCGTTCCTGTGCTCCACCTCTTCATGTTTGTGCCATTTGTCCATATTGTTACTTATGATATCCTGTGTGATGTGTATGATGTCAGTGAATAAATATCTGTAATCTATTTTTTTAACACCTGCTTCAATGAAACTCATATGTAAGGTTCTCTACATGTCTCCATTCCAGCGTTTGTACAGCACTGCTTTTCTTTATCTGTCAAGTGTGCATTTAAATGAAGATATATTTTTCTATCTTGGTCTCCGTGTAGTTCTTCCCCTCATGGTTTGCATGTGAGTACTTTATTGAGCTCTTAGTTGCTCTACTCTCACGCACCAGCACACCGCTGTATACTGTTAGCCTTGGTGCAGACAACATCCTGCCTTTCTACTCTATCAATTATTACAATCTTATGAGGCAATTAAGTATTTTTGTCACAGACATATACAGCATGATTACATGATATTTAATCCACTGTCTGAAGATGACAGCAATTTTGCCAAAGTTATCTATGGGCAGCGGACTGTGTCAAAGAACCGAAGTGTCTAGGCAAAGAGATTTGTTGAAGGGTTAAGGTCATGGTTAGGATTAGGGTTTGGGTTGGGGTTAGGGGCGAAGGGGTCTGTTGTTATATGGATATGTCCAAAAGCAGTGATATGCAATTTGGAGAGGTGCAAGGCACCTCCTTCTCCCGTCTCCTTTTTGGCACAATCTACCCTCCATAGCTCGCTGCGTAACTATTACCTTGTTATAATTATTAGCCTTCCTGATGTTAGCTAGCCAGCTCCACACCCAACTGTCATGTGCTGCTTCCTGTTTGTTGCATAGCAAGCATTTCTTGTTTTCCCTGCTGAGGTACTACATACTCTGCCAAAAGGATGAAATCGAATTAATATACTTATTAAAATAATGTTTTTCATTAAACAGAGTCCTTGTAATTATTTGAAATATGTAGGAACAGTTTTATAGAAGCAATAAGGCACTATAGGCCATGGTATATAGTCATGGCTAAAGGCTTGCAGACACAGCTGTTTCGTGTTCTAATGGCTTTTAGCTGTGACTGATATATGATGGCCTCTCAGTTTAACTGGGGTGATAAAGCACCATTGGCTGCACAGTGTTGTGGACAGTCAGGATGTCCTGTTCTTCTCATGTATTCTTGTATTTTGTCATTTTTTTGGCAAAATGGTATATTTTTATTGTTGTTCATATCATTATTGTTACAGAATTGTTTATTATTTACTTTTGCCCAATAGTGTTATTTTTATGATTTATGTTCTGTAGCAATGTCATTAATTCTGTTAATCATGATAATAAGCCTATAAATGTAAGTTTTCATTTTAGACAGAGGAGAGGAGAGGAGGAACAGCTAATAATTCTTGTTGAAACTATTAATTTACTAACCGTTATCTTTACTAGTACAGCAAGCCTCTGTGCATTGAACTCATTCTCACACATCCACACTGATACCAGGCAAAGACTCAAGGTAGTTATTGTGGTTGTAATCATCAGACATGTGTTGATTACAATTCAACAGATGAATTGTATTCAACTGTCTCAATACAATTCTGTCTCAATTCTTCAATACATTTATCAGTCTAAATTTGTTCCCTTGTAGCTATATAACATACTTCCCAAAAAATACAACCCTCTACATAGCTGATTTGAAATATAGTTTTTTGTGTGTTTTGTGTTCAAAGCACATTACCTGTAATACAGCTATCCTCTATAGCATCGGGCCAAATATATTAAAAATGGATCCCTCTCTCACTTAAACCTAGATACCACTAAGACATTGGTGGTATGAACATAATTATTAAGCACGTTGCATAAAGTGCTGTTGCGAGCGGGGGTGAATGGACAGGCGTGGGTGTCTGACCTGTTGCCACGGGTGACGATGACGCCGTTCTCTGTGGAGAAGGCGTCAGAAGGCAGCCCCTGGATGTTCCAGCTCCGGACGCTGGTGGGTTTGGACAGGAATGCAGCGAAGCTGAACGAGGGAGAGCAGGGCACCTGCAACTCGCGGATCTGAAACACAAACAGCACTTTCTAACTAAAACATGTCTGGGGGATGAGGCTTAAAACATTGCTTTTTTTAATACTGGCCATATAAATTCACTTGACTGTTCATTGGTGAACAGGGTTCTGCATGGAGTGCTGCCCAAAAACTCTTACTCGGATTTGAATATGAACGTGATATTAATATTAACTTGCTGTGCCTAGGTGCTTGTTTTTATTTGCTGTTTTGTTGATGGTGGTGGTGAAAACACTGTCCCAGGTGCCGCTCCAGAATCTTCCATAAGTGCTCAATTGGGTGGAGCTCTGGTGACTGAGACCATGGCATATGGGTTTCATGCTCATCAAACCATTCAGTGACCACTTGTGGCTTCATAGAAACATGTGAGGACAGCTATGTAATATTTACTAAATGAATAACTCCTTGGAGAAGATGGAAGTTGTGCAGTCACAGACATATAACCCCTCCCTCCTCACTCACGCTTAAACACACACAATCAAATATTACACTTTCCTTTACATGTTTATTATAGAATTTTACATTACCAATCTTTATTCTATTCTATTCCATTTTCTTATTCAATGTTTCATTTAAATATTTATATTATATTGTATTAAATAATTACTGTATTAAATATTGCTACGGACAAGCAAAACAAAACCTGCTTCCCTCTGACAGGAAGCTGAAACCTGTTCACAAATTGATTTTTCAGCATGATCATCATTCCAAGTATACCTAAAAATCAACCAAGAAATGGTTAACTGACAACAAAATCACTGTTTGCAACGGTTATCTCAGTCTCAAGACTGCAACCCAATCAAAATGTGTGTTTTGAATTAAAGAGGGCAGTCCACAAGCGCAGGCTGCAGGATCTGAAGAATTCTGTATGGAGGAACGGTCAAAGATTCCTCCAATATTTTCACCAATCTCAAAAAACACTATAGGAGACGACATACTAATGCATAATTATATAATTAATAAATAATTGTGACAATATTTTTTGAGAAACAAATATTGTTAAAATCCTTTTCTCTGAACAATTGTATTAGTATAAAATAATATAATTTTCAGATCATACAATGTAGCTCATTACCTGTATTGTTTATTTTATAAAAGCTTTTTGTTTGCTCATCTTTATGAAGGCTGTGAATAACTGACTGCATGCCTGTGAGGCCAAGTGAGTGGAGAGACAGAGAAAGACAGAGGGAGAGAGAGAGAGATGGAGAGAAAGAGAGATGGAAAGAGAGAGAGACGGAGAAAGGGAAGGGGGGTGGAGAAGACTGACCTGCTTCATCCAAATGTTGGAGACGATTTCATCTCTGTAGCTGGACAGGAAGGGGCCCATGTAGGAGAGGAAGGCTGCAGCCAGCAGACAGTCCCCCACCAGGAAACCCATATCCACCTCCAGGCCCTGATACACAGACACACAAATAGACACATAGACAGGTCAGACAGGTGTGGATGAGCGTGTGTGAAGGCCGGTGTATGTAACCTTGGTTTGGTGTGTTGGTGTGTAAGATGGGCTGGGTCACACAGTTGGTGTTTGGGTGTGTAAGATGGGTTGGGTTACACACAGTTAGTGTTCAGGTAGGTGTGTAAGATGGGTTGGGTAACACACAGTTGGTGTTTGGGTGTGTAAGATGGGTTGGGTTACACACATTAGTGTTCAGGTAGGTGTGTAAGGTGGGTTGGGTTACACACAGTTGGTGTGTTGGTGTGTAAGATGGGTTGGGTTACACACAGTTAGTGTTCAGGTAGGTGTGTAAGGTGGGTTGGGTTACACACAGTTAGTGTGTTGGTGTGTAATATGAGTTGGGTTACACACAGTTGGTGTGTTGGTGTGTAAGATGGGTTGGATTACACACAGTCGGTGCGTTGGTGTGTAAAATGGGTTGGGTTACACACAGTTGGTGTTTGGTGTGTTGGTGTGTAAGATGGGTTGAGTCACACATAGGGATGGGACGGTTACCGTAATAATGGTATACCGCGGTATAACAGGCCACGGTATAACTAACTACAAACATTTCGTTTCCACGGTATATGCTCTACGGTATTTTTTATTTTAAGAAGCAAAAAAATAAAAATAATGCTATGCCGAAAATCTATGCACCCCACCCCCCGAAAACGAACCTAAGGTAATTGACCCTTCGCTAAACCACGCCCGCCTTAGTTATTGTTGCTAAGTCAGTCAAGCTTTCAGAGCCAGCATGGCACTCCCACAAAATAGAAAAAGAGATTTCAGATAGAACCAGACAGAAGAGCCTACAGTATGCTTTCGAAGATTATATCCAGGATATCACAATTACAAAGTGAATCACCTGGCGATTGAGACAGAGGACAACGACATTAAACACTTTAGTGAATAAAGTGAATAAAGACCTACCCAGCTTTACAGGAACAGTGTTGCTCCTTAACATCTTAACGTTAGCAAGCTGGCTGGATCACGAATAACAAAGCTAACATTTAGTCTAACTTTACCAACGTTGAAACCCGGAGCTGTATATCCAGACCGTAGCCACGATAGCGTCGCTGGCTAAGCTTGCTAGCGCCACGGATAGCTACGAACCCGATAATTTAGGTTAACCAGCTAACATCTGATAACAACAGCATAACATTTTACGGTTGATAAGAGTAATTACTTACCGTGGAGCAGACAAAGCTGTGCTTATTTTGAAGTGTTTTATTTTTCAGAAAAGAATAGTTTTACAGTATAAAGTTTACAAAAATATTGAACAAATATTGTTAAAATAAAAGAAATCGTTAAAAAAAATCTGTTTGTTTTTTTTACCCAGATTTTAGAGGTGCGCCGCCGCCGCGCTAATACCGTGGTAATGGTATACCGCGGTATTTTTTCCCAAGGTTATCATTAAGTCAAAATCTCATACCGTCCCATCCCTAGTCACACAGTTGGTGTTTGGTGTGTAAGATGGGTTGAGTCACACAGTTGGTGTTTGGTGTGTTGGTGTGTAAGATGGGTTGAGTTACACACAGTTGGTGCTTGGGTGTGTAAGATGGGTTGGTTCACACACAGTTGGTGTGTAAGATGGGTTGGGTCACACACAATTGGTGTGTTGGTGTGTAAGATGGGTTAGGTAACACACAGTTGGTGTTTGGTGTGTTGGTGTGTAAGATGGGTTGGGTTACACACAGTTTGTGTTTGGGTGTGTAAGATGGGTTGGTTCACACACAGTTGGTGTGTAAGATGGGTTGGGTTACACACAGTTGGTGCTTGGATGTGTAAGATGGGTTGGGTCACACACAATTGGTGATTGGGTGTAAAGATGGGTTGGGTTACACACAGTTGGTGATTGGGTGTAAAGATGGGTTGGGTTACACACAGTTGGTGATTGGGTGTAAAGATGGGTTGGGTTACACACAGTTGGTGTGTTGGTGTGTAAGATGGGTTGGGTCACACACAGTTGGTGTTTGGGTGTGTAAGATGGGATGGGTCACACAGTTGGTGTGCTGGTGTGTAAGATTGGTTGGGTTACACACAGTTGGTGTGCTGGTGTGTAAGATGGGTTGGGTTACACACAGTTGGTGTTTGGGTGTGTAAGATGGGTTGGGTCACACACAGTTGGTGTTTGGGTGTGTAAGATGGGTTGTTTTACACACAGTTGGTGTTTGCGTGGGTGTGTATGATGGGTTCAGTCACACACAGTTGGTGTTTGCGTGTGTAAGATGGGTTGAGTCACACACAGTTGGTGTTTGGGTGTGTAAGATGGCTTGAGTCACACACAGTTGGTGTTTGGGTGTGTAAGATGGGTTGGGTTACACACAGGTGGTGTTTGGGTGTGTAAGACGGGTTGAGTCACACACAGTTGGTGGTGTGTTGGTGTGTAATATGAGTTGGGTTACACACTGTTGGTGTGTAAGATGGGTTGGGTTACACACAGTTGGTGTGTTGGTGTGTAAGATGGGTTGGGTTACACACAGTTGGTGTTTGAGTCGGTGTGTAAGATAGGTTGTTTTACACACAGGTGGTGTTTGCGTAGGTGTGTATGGTGGGTTGGGTTACACACAGTTGGTGTTTGGGTCGGTGTGTAAGATAGGTTCTTTTACACACAGTTGGTGTTTGGGTGTGTAAAATGGGTTGGGTCACACACAGTTGGTGTTTGGGTGTGTAAGATGGGTTGGGTTACACACAGTTGCTGTTTGGGTATACACAGCAAGTGGACCGGTACCTTGACGGTCTCCTCCCAGCGGACCCGCTCCCCAGCCAGCCCAGACACCAGCTTGCCAGCCCGATCCAGTTTGAGCTCCATGTCCTCGGACTTAATCCGCAGCTCCTCTTTCTGAGCCAGCTTCTCATCATAGTCTCTCTTCAGCAAGTCCAGCTTATCTCCCACCTACCCCCCACAGACACACAAACACATGAACTCTCTCTCACACTCCCACCTGCCCCGCACAGAGATACATAAACACATTAACTCTCTCTCACACTCCCACCTGCCGCACACACAAACACACAAACACATCAACTCTCCCTCACACTCTCACACTCCCACTTGCCCCCCACAGAGACACACAAACACATCAACTCTGTCTCACACTCTCACCTGTCTCCCACAGAGACACACATCATTATGTCCCCCATCTCTAAAACCCAAACAGAGATTCACAGGGGCCCAGATTAGGGTAAAAGTCATACTTGTCAAAGGGCAGGTAACTTAGAAAAGACACTTGTCCTTCCTAAAAGTTACTTGTCCTACTCACGTCGCTGCGAACCCTGTAGGTGAGCAACAAAGAAGACTGTGTACGTCAAATATTTTCAAATATATTTTTTGTGCCTATTTTTCTGTCTACTTCTTTAGCTTGAATGCACCAACTACATCTCATTAACGTTATTTATTTTATACACGGATATTTATTATATTTATTTATGTTCTGACTGTACAGTATATCATAACGTACACTCTAGTCGGGAACTCGAACGAGAAATTTTTCCATTCCCAACTAGTGTGGTATGGCAGCTAAAGTAATAGCTAGCTAATAATTCCTAGATTTAACTGAGCAGGGATGTGGGAATGATTTGTGCTTTGACTGTAGGATGGAGATGAGAAATCACTGCAGGAAAATCACAGCGATTCTTCAGCCTGGCGGGAGGGCTCACTAATCACTTACTAAGCCTTGTGTTAGCAAGCAACTAGCAACAACAGATATCGATACCCAATGTCCGTGAACGCTAACGTTAGCTAGCCAACTAACTAGCTGGTTCTCACTGTTGTGTCTATGTGCCACGATCCGCAAACTTGCTTGACTGCTGCAGTCTGGCATAGCAACAACAAACGCGGTGCACAGACTGCATTCGAGTGACAATGTGCCGCTTTTCCCATTTGGAACGTCGGAAATATTTTTGAATATCCGTGCATGACGTGTTTGTTATGATGTGAGTGTAAAACAGAAATAGTCGCATTTATTTATTTTTTTATCCTAAATTCACAGTCGTCAGGAGGATGGTCACTTGGAAATCGAAGGTCGTCCTTAATTTTTAGTCGTCTGAGACAATAGGACGACTGCTAATCTGGACCCCTGGACTCACCTCTTTGAGTTTGGCCTGGGATGCTGCGAGAGCCGCCTGTTTCTCCCTCAGCTGAGATGTGGCTCCTTGCAGTCGTGCCCTCTTGGGCTCCACCACCCGGAAAATCCTCCCATACACCTGAAACACATACAAGTGTGTGCAATGGGCTGGATTCATGTGATCACAGGGACACACACGGAATTCATGTGATAACAGGGACACAGACGTGTGTGTGCAGTGGGCTGAATTCATGTGATCACAGGGACACACACGTGTGTGTGCAGTGAGCTCAATTCATGTGATCACAGGGACACACATGGAATTCATGTGATCATAGGGACACACATGGAATTCATGTGATCACAGGGACACACGTGTGTGTGCGGTGCGCTGAATTCATGTGATCACAGGGACCACTGGAATGGGTAGTGCTACTGGTGTTATTGTACTGTAGAGCACCTCCTAAATGTTTGTGGAAAACATACCTTTTTTTTGTGGAAAAAAGTGCTAAAGTGTATTATTACAAATATGAAACAAGGTAACAACAGGTTCAAAGCTAAAGCGTCATTGGCTAAAAATATTCCAGTAAGCATGCACACCTCTTTAGTTATTATGTTACCTTGTTCAAGGTTTCCCTGAAGTGGTAACTTGCAGACCCGCTGAGCGAGCAAGATAATTGCTACGTGCAAAATTCAATAAATTATTTAAATTCAATAATAAAATGTGTTAACCATCGAATATGCTTTTAGCTTTCCATTTTCTGTATATTTCACAGCTCACTCACAGCTTTTCCACATCAGCTTTTGCAATAGAGCTAGCGAGAGGTATTTGAGGGCCACTGAACATAGCGAGCTCCGAAGGCTCTCAGACCAGTATCATAGCTAATTAATCCTCCTTGAGCCGCCACCTTACCGTGGTGGAGGGGTTTGCGTGTCCCAATGATCCCAGGAGCTAAGTTGTCGGGGCTTCATGCCCCTGGTAGGGTCACCCAAGGCAAACAGGTCCTTGGTGAGGGACCAGACAAAGCGTGGCTCACAAGACCCCTTATGATGACAAACATAAATGGAACTACGTTTCCCTTGCCCGGACGCTGGTCACCGGGGCCCCCCTGAGCCAGGCCCGGGGTAGGGCTCGAGGGCGAGCGCCTGGTGGCCGAGCCTACACCTATGGGGCTCGGCCGGGCACAGCCCGAAGAGGCAACGTAGGACCCCCTTCCCATGGGCTCACCACCCATGGGAGGGGCCAAAGGGGTCGGGTGCAGTGTGAGATGGGCGGCGGCCGAAGGCAGGGGCCTTGGCGGTCCGATCCTCGGCTGCAGAAGCTAGCTCTAGGGACGTGGAATGTCACCTCTCTGGGGGAAGGAGCCTGAGCTGGTGCGGGAGGTCGAGAGGTTCCGGCTAGATATAGTCGGCCTCGCCTCGACGCACGGCATGGGCTCCGGAACCAGTCTCCTTGAGAGGGGTTGGACTCTCTTCCACTCTGGAGTTGCCCCTGGTGGGAGGCGCCGAGCAGGGGTGGGAATACTTATTGCCCCCCCGGCTCGGTGCCTGTACGTTGGGGTTCACCCCGGTAGACGAGAGGGTAGCCTCCTCCGCCTTCGGGTGGGGGACGGGTCCTGACTGTTGTTTGTGCCTATGCTCCAAACAGCAGCTCAGAATACCCACCCTTTTGGAGTCCTTGGAGGGGGTGTTTGAGAACACTCCTTCCGGGGACTCCCTCGTTTTTGCTGGGAGACTTCAATGCTCACGTGGGCAATGATAGTGAGACCTGGAGGGGCGTGATTGGGAGGAACGGCCCCCCCGATCTGAACCAGAATGGTGCTTTGTTGTTGGACTTCTGTGCTTGTCACAGATTGTCCATAACGAACACCATGTTCAAGCACAAGCGTGTCCATATATGCACCTGGCACCAGGACACCCTGGGCCGCAGTTCAATGATCGACTTTGTGGTCGTGTCGCCGGACTTGCGGCCGCATGTCTTGGACACTGGGTGAAGAGAGGGGCGGAGCTGTCAACTGATCACTACCTGGTGGTGAGTTGGCTCCGATGGTGGGGGAGGATGCCGGTCAGGCCTGGCAGGCCCAAACGTATTGTGAGGGTCTGCTGGGAACGTCTGGCAGAGTCTCCTGTCAGAAGGAGCTTCAACTCCCACCTCCGGGAGAGCTTCAACCATGTCCCGGGGGAGGCGGGGGACATTGAGTCCGAATGGGCCATGTTCCGTGCCTCTATTGTCGAGGCGGCTGACCGGAGCTGTGGCCGCAAGGTCGTCGGTGCCTGTCGCGGCGGTAATCCCCGAACCCGCTGGTGGACACCGGCAGTGAAGGATGCCGTCAAGCTGAAGAAGGAGTCCTATCAGACCTTTTTGGCCTGTGGGACTCCGGAGGCAGCAGATAGGTATCGGCGAGCCAAGCGGAGCGCGGCTTCGGCGGTCGCTGAGGCAAAAACTCGGGCATGGGAGGAGCTCGGTGAGGCCATGGAGAACGACTTCCGAACGGCTTCGAGGAGGTTCTGGACCACCATCCGGCGTCTCAGGAGGGGGAAGCAGTGCACTGTCAACACTCTGTACAGTGGGGATGGGGCGCTGCTGACCTCGACTCGGGACGTTGTGGGTCGGTGGAGGGAATACTTCAAGACCTCCTCAATCCCACCGACACGCCTTCCAGCGAGGAAGCAGAGTCTGGGGACTCGGGGTGGGCTCTCCTATCTCTGGGGCTGAGGTCGCCACGGTGGTTAAAAAGCTCCGTGGTGGCAGGGCCTCGGGGGTGGATGAGATCCGCCCGGAGTCCCTCAAGGCTCTGGATGTTGTGGGGCTGTCTTGGTTGACACGACTCTGCAGCATCGCGTGGACATCGGGGGCAGTGCCTCTGGACTGGCAGACCGGGGTGGTGGTCCCCCTCTTCAAGAAAGGGGACCGGAGGGTGTGTTCCAACTACAGGGGGATCACACTCCTCAGCCTCCCTGGTAAGGTCTATTCAGGGGTTCTGGAGAGGAGGGTCCGTCGGATGGTTGAACCTCGGATTCAAGAGGAGCAATGTGGTTTTCGTCCTGGTCGCGGAACTGTGGACCAGCTCTACACCCTCCGTGGGGTCCTGGAGGGTGCATGGGAGTTTGCCCAACCAGTCTACACATGCTTTGTGGACTTGGAGAAGGCTTTCGACCGTGTCCCTCGGGAGTCTTGTGGGGGTGCTCCGGGAGTATGGGGTACCGGACCCTTGATACGGGCCATTCGGTCCCTGTACGACCGGTGCCAGAGCTTGGTCCGCATTGCTGGCAGTAAGTCGGACTTGTTCCCGGTGAGGGTTGGACTCCGCCAGGGCTGCCCTTTGTCACCGGTTCTGTTCATAACCTTTATGGACAGAATATCTAGGCGCAGCCGGGGCGTTGAGGGGGTCCGGTTCGGTGGCCTGAGGATTGGGTCACTGCTCTTTGCAGATGATGTGGTCCTGTTGGCTTCATCGGGCCGTGACCTCCAGCGAGAGGAGCTCGCTGGAGCGGTTCGCAGCCGAGTGTGAAGCGGCTGGTATGAGAATCAGCACCTCCAAATCCGAGACCATGGTTCTCAGCCGGAAAAGGGTGGAGTGCACTCTCCAGGTCGGGGAGGAGATCCTGCCCCAAGTGGAGGAGTTTAAATACCTCGGGGTCTTGTTCACGAGTGATGGAAGGACGGAGCGGGAGATCGACAGGCGGATTGGTGCGGCGTCGGCAGTGATGCAGACGCTGCATCGGTCTGTCGTGGTAAAGAGGGAGCTGAGCCTAAAGGCAAAGCTCTCGATTTACCGGTCGATCTATGTTCCTACCCTCACCTATGGTCACGAGTTGTGGGTAGTGACCGAAAGAACGAGATCGCGAATACAAGCGGCTGAAATGAGTTTCCTCCGCAGGGTGTCTGGGCTCTCCCTTAGAGATAGGGTGAGGAGCTCGGTCATCCGGGAGGGGCTCAGAGTAGAACCGCTGCTCCTCCGCGTCGAGAGGAGCCAGATGAGGTGGCTGGGGCATCTGGTTAGGATGCCTCCTGGACGCCTCCCGGGTGAGGTGTTCCGGGCACGTCCCACCGGGAGGAGGCCCGGGGAAGACCCAGGACACGCTGGAGAGACTATGTCTCTCGGCTGGCCTGGGAACGCCTCGGGATTCCCCGGAAGAGCTGGACGAAGTGGCCGGGAGAGGGAAGTCTGGGTCTCCCTGCTTAGGACGCTGCCCCCGCGACCCAACATGGACAAGCGGTAGAAGATGGATGGATGGATGGATGATTTTTTAGCTCACGCATCAAAGCAGCCTAAAAATAAATGCTTTATCAGCACTGAGAGATTTTCTTTCAGCAGTGAGCTTTCGATTACTCTGAGAGAATTTCCCCATATGGATTTCACCTCATCACTCAATCACACACTATTTTATTGTGTTGTGCAGTTACTGCTACTATGCTTTGTGAAGGAAAAACATAACCTCACTAATAAAATAATAATGACCAATAACAGCCTACTCAATGAAGGTTGTACACAAGGTTTACAGGAGACAAATATTTACTTTAAACTGTACTCTGTTTTACTGTTTCTCTGCTTTGTATTTTATTGTATTTATTTTAATATTTACATCTCATATATATATATATATATATATACAGTGGGGAAAATAAGTATTTCACCCCCTGCTGATTTTGTGAGTTTGCCCCCTTACAAAGAAAGGGTCATGTTTTTCACCCCCTAGCAAAACATGACTCAGTACTTGGTGGAGAAACCCTTGTTGGCAAGCACAGCGGTCAGACGTTTCTTGTAGTTGGTCACCAAGTTTGCGCAGATCCCAGGAGGGATTTTGGCCCACTCCTCTTTGCAGATCCTCTCTTAGGGTTTGTAGGTTGTCGCTTGGCAACTCGAAGCTTCAGCTCCCTCCACAGATTCTCTATAGGATTAAGGTCCGGAGACTGACTAGGCCACTCCATGACCTTAATGTGCTTCTTCTTGAGCCACTCCTTTGTTGCCTTAGCCGTATGCTTTGGGTCATTGTCATGCTGGAACACCCATCCACGACCCATTTTCAGTGTCCTGGCTGAGGGAAGGAGGTTCTCACCCAAGATTTCCCGGTACATGGCCCCATTCATCCTCCCCTCGATCCGGTGAAGTCGACCTGTCCCCTTAGCAGAGAAACAGCCCCAAAGCATAATGTTTCCACCGCATGCTTGACGGTGGGGATGGTGTTCTTGGGGTCCAAGGCAGCTTTTTTCTTCCTCCAAACACGGCGAGTCGAGTTGATGCCAAAGAGCTCGATTTTAGTCTCATCTGACCACAGCACTTTCTCCCAAGCCTCCTCTGAATCATCCAGGTGCTCATTGGCAAACTTCAGACGGGCCTGTACATGTGCCTTCTTGAGCAGGGGGACCTTGCGGGCACTACAGGATTTCAATCCATTACGGCGTAGTGTGTTACCAATGGTCATCTTGGTGACTGTGGTCCCAGCTGCCTTGAGATCAACAACAAGCTCCAGCCGTGTAGTTCTGGGTTGTTCCCTCACCTTTCTCATGATCAGGTTCACTCCACGAGGTGAGATCTTGCGTGGAGCCCCAGACCGAGGGAGATTGATGGTCAATTGGTGTTTCTTCCATTTTCTAATTATCGCACCAACAGTTGACTCCTTCTCACCAAGCTGCTTGCCAATGGTCTTGTAGCCCATTCCAGTCTTGTGCAGGTCTACAATTGTGTCCCTGATGTCCTTAGACAATTCTTTGGTCTTGCCCATTGTGGAGAGGTTGGAATCTGATTCATTGATTGATTCTGTGGACAGGTGTCTTTTATACAGGTAACGAGTACTTAATTAGGAGTACTAATTAAGTAAGAGGACTAATCTGTGTGCCTCCTGGTCACATAACCGGTCTGTGGGAGCCAGAATTCTTGCTGGTTGGTAGGGGGTGAAATACTTATTTTCCTCAATAAAACACAAATAAATGTTTAAAATTCATATAATGTGATTTTCTGATATTCTGTCTCTCACTGTTAAGATGAACCTACCATGAAAATTATAGACCGTTCCTTTCTTTGTAAGGGGGCAAACTCACAAAATCAGCAGGGGGTGAAATACTTATTTTCCCCACTGTATATATATGTATTTATATGCACACAGAAGGGCTGCTGTTTTTCAGGGCTTTTTTTGGCTCTTACCTCCATGGCCCACAGTAAACTAAACTAAACTGTCTGACTGTTGGTCACTCTGTAACCCCTTTTCTGGCTCTTACCTCCATGGCGCGCACCCACATGCACAGTGACTTGGCCGCCAACGAGACACGCCCAATGATCTCTGGGTGGAAGTCGGGCTGGGTGCAGTAGTGGCCGATTTTCTTCAGCACGCGGTCTGAGATGTTGTCCTTGTCAAAGTTGACCAGCTGCTTGATAAAGTTGGACTCACCTGGGAGACAGAGAGGAATGTGGGTAAAACTCAATTTTGCTGTCACAGCTAATACCCTTCCAACACTTTCAGTTCCCTTTCCCTTCTACCTCCCTCTCTCCCTCCCTCTCCTCCATCCATCCATCTCCCTCTCTTACCCAGTTGTCTCTTGGCCTCTGCCCATGTGGGCTCATTGCCCCTCAGGATCATGACGGCCTGCATCACAGTCTCCACCAGTGCTGGCGGCCGGCCGTACGACTTGATCTCCGTCATGTCCTTCTTATTCAGGGACTCCAAGGCCTAAAGCGGAAGATCAGTTCAAACATATCTTTAAAACACTTTTTTAAAACATATCTTTAAAACACTTCTATAAAACACTTCTTCCTGTAAAAAGGCCATGTTCATTCACTTGCACTAACAAAGTAGTAAGGGTGTGAAGTTGAGGTTCCTCCCATACCTTCATGGCCTCTTCGAGGGCAGGCAGGGCCTCATCCAGGTCTTTCTGTGCATTCTCTGCCATGGCTTTACAGTTGATCTCCTCTGCACCAATCTTCTCACTGTGGGCACTCACCGTCTACACACACACACACACACACACACACACACACACACACACACACACACACACACACACACACACACACACACACACACACACACAGACACAGACACAGACACAGACACAGACACAGACACAGAAACACATATGACTTCATACAACATTTCTAATGCAAAATTCCAGTGAAAATGTAAAAAAATTGCAAATCCCACACTAAATCCCAAGACTACAACTAGGGAGATTGAACACTTCGGAAAACAGAATATAGATGTCACTGAATGTTTTGTATTTTCCGTCTGCATGCACTAGGGGGCCAGTGAAAATCTCACTGCAGTTCCAGCCCTGTCTGTGTCTATGCTCAGCGCTGCAGACCTTCTGCTGCTCGTCCGCCTCCCTCTTCTGCTGCACGATGATGCACAGGTACTCCTCACACTCCTTCTGAAACTCCGCCACCTTCTTCTTGGCCTCCTCCAGCTCCACAGACATGCCCTCCACCTTGATGCGCGTGTCGTCAATCTTAAACAGGCCGTTCTGTAGCTTGGAAACCTGGTCTCCCACCTCCTTGCGCTTCTCTGCCAGAAGCCTGGACAGACAGACAGATACAGACAGATGAACAGGGTAGGAGGGGGGGAGAAAGAGAGAGTGTTGTGATGAGGCTTGTTTATTACAGGTGATGATGGAAATCTATCAATCATATTATTCAAATGAAATGAAGAGGTTCAAAATGACTAATGGCATTGACAGAAGGAGGCCATGACAACAGGCACTAGGACCCACTTCTTGTATCCTGACACCAGCTCCAGGTAGTTGGTGGGAGTGACGTAGTTGTGTCTCTTCAGCTCCACTTTCATCTTGTGGGAGTACTGGTCCACTGACTGGTGCATCGTCACAAAGATGCTAGCCACCTTGCTTTGGATCTGTGCAGAAAATGTGCTTTAAATGTATGTTGCTCACCAATACAATGAGAAGACCTCACAGAGTGTGTGTGTGTGCGTGTGTGCGTACGTGTGTGTGTATGTATACGTGTGTGTGCGTGTGTGTTCTAATTGGATGTAGACAGTGATTGCTGTGCGTGTGTGTGTGTGTGTGTGTGTGTATGTGTGTGTGGTCTCTCCCTCACCGCCTCCACGCTCCCCAGCACCAGCCCATCCAGGTATCTCTCAGCCACCTCCAGCAGGGCATCACGCGGCCACTCGGAAAACCAGTCGATGGTGGTGCAGTTCACCAGCGCAGGGTACTGGCGGATCCGGTTCCTATCAATTGGAGCGGGTTAAACACACATTAACAGCCCAGCAGAACAGAAAACCTTGTTCACAATCACACTGCTGTCTCTCATCGATTAATAGAATAGGTGGTAGAGTTTAAAAACAGTAATAGGAGCATTGTGGAGCAGTGGGTAAGAGTGAGGACACTGGGCCTGGGGTCAAATCCTGCTGCTGCGCACTAGATGTTCCATCAGCCCAATTACTCCAGTGATGATCAATCCCAACAGAAAGGCAACAGACTTTACAGGATATATAAAAAACAGGTATAAAGTCCTCCCGGGTGGTGTAGTGGTTACAACGTTCGACGCTGGCCACTGCAACCGGGGTTCGATTCCACCGGCTGCGCCAGAGCCGGAGTGCCCCCGGGGGCGGCAATGGGGGTTATGCGGAACGGACTTCCGTGTTTTGCTAAATGTGTTTTGCTACCATTTCCGGTAGACGAGATAATGGCGTTGTTCTATACAAGATGTTTACAGGACAAGGGGTTTAAGCTATACGCTTCCTCCTATATCCATGATTATGAGTGTACTAACAACATTTTTTTAAGTACATGCTGTCTATTACCTAGCGTTAGCTAGCTAGTACTAACAATTTTTTTTTTTAAAGTAGCCTACCTGTGCCTGCAGTCTAATACTTATCGTTAGTGTTAGCTAGCTAGTACTAACGACATTTTTAAAAAGTAGCCTACCTGTGCCTGCTGTCTAATACTTATCGTTAGTGTTAGCTAGCTAGTACTAACGACATTTTTAAAAAGTAGCCTACCTGTGCCTGCTGTCTAATACTTATCGTTAGCGTTAGCTAGCTAGTACTAACAAAATGATTTAAGTACCTGTGCCTGCTGCCTATTACCTAGCGTTAGCGTTAGCTGGTCGGTTGCTCAATAACATTTACCTATGTAGATCTTTTCACCAGTGTCAAACAGAGACAGGATGACTGCCGATGTTCGCACCAGGGCAGCCTGTCACAGCCTGTTATGGTTCGCATAAGGTTGATCTGTTCGCGTTCACCATCAGTTCCAGTTCAAGGATGGTAACGCTATGTCAAACTTCTCAAGGTATAAAGGCTAATCTGGCAATACGATCAGGACCCTCTTGACTATCTAATCTATCTAATCGTCATGATTAAAAGGCACGATTTATACCAGCATTCCCATTTTGAGAAGTTTGATAAAGGCATCAGTCCAAAATAACAGCTGTACAAGTTCAGTGTTGTTGGTTCGGTCTAATACATTTCAGCTGAAAAACAAGTATAGGCAAGGTTATTGGGGTAACGGTATTATAGTTTCTTGTAAATCATTGATTATCTAGTGGCATAATAGTATGTTATTCATCAGGTCTCTCAAAATAAAATTGATCATTATAAGGTACAGTATTAACAACCCGTGCTATTGTTTTATTTAATTATCACATTGACCTTGTTGACTGGCGGAAGTGAGCCAGCATGTCTTCCGGTTTGGTCACGTGATGCTCGACATATACCCTATTGGCTGTCTGCCCCAGAGAGGGAGGGAAGGGGGGAGGGAAGTCGACAGGAAGTTCACTGCGCACAGGAGTAGCTCTGTAGTACTGGAGTTACAGTCGAGACCCTGGCAAGTGCCATCTCGGAGAAGACGATACTTCGCCTTTGTCACTACCGGTCACACGGCTACGGCAGCGAACCCACATTACGAGGGGGGAATGAAAAATAGAGGGTGTAATTGGCTACTAAATTAGGAGAAAATGGGAGAAAATCTGAAACAAAAATAAAAGAAAACCAAAAAAAAACCAAGCAAAACAAATAAGCAAATCCATGCATCTGCATAAGCCAAATTTTTTATTATAACTGGTCCCAGGTCTTACAAGCGTGAGGACGAACATGAGAGCAATTCTCACTGAAGCTGAAAAGCGCACTGTGACTGATGAGACATCGAATTGCGTAATGAAGTGTAGCAGGTTTCAGCACGTATGTGCTGTCAGGACATATTTATCAATCTGCATGTGTCTCAATTTACAGCTCACACAAGACCTTGTGTTCACAGATCCCGGAGTCAAGAGCAACCACAACAATATGACTGGTGACAGAGGTTTTTCAATGTTCTGTGTGCTTGACTAGATACACTGCCTGGCCAAAAAAAAATAGGTAAGAGCCTTCCATTGGATAATTACTGCAGTGATTAATATGTTTTAGCTGGCAACAAGTTATTTAACCCTAACTGATGCAGTGAGTAGCTTCTCATTTCTTAAACAACGATGTCGGAAGACATATCCTGTGGTTGTGGAAAAGATGTTCATCTGTTTCAGAAGGGTCAAATTATTGGCCTGCATCAAGCAAAGAAAACAACTCAGGAGATTGCTGAAACAACTAAAATTGGGTTAAGAACTGTCCAACACATTATTAAAACCTGGAAGGATAGTGGTGAACCACCATCTTCGAGGAAGAAATGTGGTCGGAAAGAAATCTTGAATGATCGTGATCGGCGATCACTTAAACGTTTGGTGAAATCATATCGTAAAAAATCAACAGTAGAACTCACGGCTATGTTTAATAGTGAAAGTAAGAGCATTTCCACACACACAATGCGAAGGGAACTCAAGGGATTGGGACTAAACAGCTGTGTAGCCTTAAGAAAACCACTTGTCAGTGAGGCTAATCGGAAAAAAAGGCTTCAATTTGCCAGGGAGCATAAAGATTGGACTCTGGAGCAATGGAAGAAGGTCATGTGGTCTGATGAGTCCATATTTACCCTGTTCCAGGGTGATGGGCGCATCAGGGTAAGAAGAGAGGCAGATGAAGCGATGCACCCATCATGCCTAGTGCCTACCGTACAAGCCTGTGGGGGCAGTGTTATGATCTGGGGTTGCTGCAGTTGGTCAGGTCTAGGTTCAGCAACGTTATGTGCCCAAAGAATGAGGTCAGCTAACTACCTGAATATACTGAATGACCAGGTTTTTCCATCAATGGATTTTTTCTTCCCTGATGGCACGGGCATATTCCAAGATGACAATGCCATGATTCATCGGGCTCAAATTGTGAAACAGTGGTTCAGGGAGCATGAGACATCATTTTCACACATGGATTGGCCACCACAGAGTCCAGACCTTAACCCCATTGAGAATCTTTGGGATGTGCTGGAGAAGACTTTGCGCAGTGTCCGACTCTCCCATCATCAATACAAGATCTTGATGAAAAATGAATGCAACTCTGGACGGAAATAAATGTTGTGACATTGCAGAAGCTTATCGAAACGATGCCACAGCGAATGCATGCCGTAATCAAAGCTAAAGGCGGTCCAACGAAATATTAGAGTGCGTGACTTTTTGGGGGGACGGGCAGTGTATAATGTGGGTGTGAGTGTGCAAATAATTCAATTGTGTACTGCAAATTTGTGTATTTACAGTGGGTATAAAAAGTATTCACATATTTTTCACACATATTTTTATTGGTAAATAATTTAGAAAAAGTTTTAGTTGTTTTTGTGTTGTGATTCCACAAAGCAAGAAAATAAAATGTGAAAAATTCCAAACGGGGTGAATACTTTTTATACCCACTGTGTGGGATGCAAGCAGAAGCCTCCACGTGGCACACCCCGGGCAATTCTGACGACAGAAACTGTACCACAGTGACTGACTGACGTAGCCAATTCTGCAACCACCGACCGTCAACGACAGTCAAGTTTTTCCCCACGCGAGCCACAATGCCGGCGTTAGTAGTGACCTCAATCAATGTGGAGGGATACACTAGAACGAAGGCCGATGTGCTAGCTAGCCACTGCAACGGAAGTGACATTGTCTGTATGCAGGAGACCCACCTGGGTCCGACGAGCAACCGGCCAACACTACCAGGTATGAAACTGGTAGCTGAGATACATCATCCCAAGTACGGATCAGCCATGTTTGTGAAGCCCCTGTTGGACGTCAGGGAAATCCACACTAACAGCTCAGACACCAACATAGAGACTGTTACTAGCTGCCTGCCAGAGATTTCCATTACCTCGTTGTATAAACCACCTGCCAGCCCCTTTGTATGGCCTGACCTACCACCTAAGTGCAGGAAGAAGTATGCTGTTGTGATCGGGGATTTTAATTCCCATCACACAATGTGGGGCTATGATTCTACCAACAGTGATGGTGAACTAGTCGAAAGATGGATGGAAAACACATGCATGCAGCTGGAGTTGATTCACAACGGTAAACTCCCCAAGTCCTTCAACAGCTGCCGCTGGAGAAGAGGCTACACCCCTGACCTGTGTTTCAGTTACCAATCTCAGTTACAATCAAGCCTGCCATAACAAAGTTGGAAGTCCCTTTTCGACGCCGCTTCAACCTCAAGAAGGCCAAATGGGCTGAGTATAACAAAGGGACGGAAAAAACACTATTAGACGTTGAACCCGCACCTGACAACTACACCATGTTTGTACAGGCTATAAAGATGACTGCTCGTGCTCACATCCCTCGTGGATGTTGAAAAGAGTACATTGCTGGCCTCACAGAGGAATCATTGCAGCTACTGGAGTGCTACGAAACAGAGTTTGGAAATGACCCGGTTTCGGACACCACTAGCGAGCTTGGTGATGCACTCATGGAATCCCTGGGGAAGGAGAGGCGGAAAGCCTGGCAGGATCTTATAGAGAACATCAACATGACCCAGAACAGCAAAAAAGCCTGGTCCACCATTCGGAAACTAAATGGTGATAAGATCACGCCACCTACTATATCCAACATAACACCAAACCAGGTCGGGAGCCAACTGGTGGCCAACGGAAGACGAGCAGAAAGGCGCAGGGCTAAAGGAAAACATCATTCCACAATCATTTCGGGCAATCAGCAGAACATGTCCATACAAACCAAGCCCTTCACCTTGGAAGAGCTTGAAGCAGGACTTAGCACCATGAAGCTGAGAAAAGCTCCGGGTCCCGACGACATACTGACTGAAATGATTACTCACCTAGGCCCAGTCGCCAAACAATGGCTTATGTACAACACATGCCTCCAGACCCAACGCATTCCACCTATCTGGAGGAAAACTATTATCATTGCTCTACTAAAACCTGGAAAAGATCCCAACCTCTCCAAAAGCTACCGGCCCATCTCCCTACTATGTATCACCTACAAGCTGTTAGAGAGACTACTCCTTAGCCGACTATCCCCTCAGATAGACGCTAAGCTGATCAAAGATCAAGTTGGATTCAGATCTGGAAAATCATGCACAGGCCAACTGCTAAACCTCACCCAATACATCGAAGATGGCCATCAGAAGAAGCTGATAACGGGCGTTGCCTTTGTCGATCTGTCAGCAGCTTATGATACCGTCCAACACAGGCTGCTGATCAAAAAACTCTTCGACATGACAGCTGATGCCAAACTATGTAACGTTATAAGATGTCTTCTGAGCAACCAGATGTTCTACGTCACATTCAACAACAGGAAAAGCAGATGGTTCCACCAGACCAACAGGCTGCCGCAGGGCAGCGTCTTGGCCCCTCTCCTCTTCAATGTCTACACCAACGACCAGCCCCTACCGGAAGGATGCAGCAGGTTTATCTACGCAGATGACCTAGCCATGGCAACGCAGCAGCATAACTTCCCAGAAATGGAGTCAACCTTGGAACGAGGCCTCTCAGATATGTCAGCGTACTATCTGGAAAACCACCTGCACCCAAACCCTGGGAAAACCCAAATCTGCAGCTTCCATCTGAAAAACAGAGAGGCTAAACAGGAGCTCGACGTAACCTGGGATGGTTTAAAGCTCGAAAACCACCAGCACCCAGTCTAGAGTCGGAAAGCCTGGCAGGATCTTATAGAGAACATCAACATCAGTTACAAGGCATACACCCAAAAGACGAGAGCCAAGGTCTCCACCAGGAACAGCCTTCTACGACAACTAACAAACTCAAAGTGGGGGGCTCACCCAAGTACACTGCGTACATCAGCACTAACATCAGCACTAACCTTTTGCTTCTCCACCGCTGAATATGCCTGCCCAGCATGGAGCAGATCATACCATGCATGTAAACTAGACCTATCCTCAACGAGACCTGCAGGATAGTGACTGGGTGCATAAAAACAACCCCTGTACACTGCCTTTATGCCCTCTCTGGCATCACTCCCCCTAACATCCGCAGAGCAGTCATCACAAAAGCCGAGTGCACAAAGCAGGCCAATAACAACCGGCATTCACTCCATGAGCACTCTGCTGCCCAGAAACGGCTCAGCTCCAGTTGCAGTTTCCTGGACACCACTGAAGTACTGGAGACCACCCCAACTGATGCCAGGATTACTGAATGGCAGAACCAGTGGAACAGTCTTGGCAGCCAGACAACCCAACGGATGGAGAGAGGCATCACCCCAGACAAATGCCTCGCTACCGGCCAAGATCAACCTTTGGCTGTCTGGAAAACACTGAACCGCCTGCGGGGTCGGCGAAGGACGCTGCAAGGTGTCCATGAAGAAATGGAAAATAACAACTTCCGATGCATGTGTGTGTGGCGAATCCCAAACCATGGAACACATCATGAGATGTAGCCAAGCTCCACAATGTACCGGAGATGACCTGGCCGAACCAAATGCCGCTGCGCTCGCCTGCGCCAACCACTGGAAAGACGTGATATAGAAGATGGCCGGACACGAGGAAGAAGAACCCACTGTGTGTGTTAGGTATGTGTGCATGTACAATGTACAGAAAATATGTTCGTAGTGTGAGTGGGTGTAATTCTATGTACATATGTGCATACAGTGCAGTTGTGTGTGCGTTTTTATATGTGCCCCTGTATCTGTGTGTGTGTGTTTGTGTGTGTGTATAGTGAAGGCGTGTCTGTACCTGAAGGGGTCTCCCACAGGACTCATGCAGAGCACAATGTGCAGGTTGTTTCTCACTCTCTCGATCAGGTAGTTGAACATGGAGTCAGGCGTCTCCAGAACTTTGTCCTTTCTGGCTGCGTCAGACAGAGCACTCTGGACCTGAGGGGCACACGCACACGCACACGCACACACACACACACACACACACACACACACACACACACACACACACACACACACACACACACACACACACACACACACACACACACACACACACACACACACACACACACACACACACACACACACACACACACACACACACACACACACACACTAGTTTGTGTATCAAGAGAATTAGACTTTTCCGTGTGAGAATGAGGAAAGAGATTTGAGACACACCTCCTCAAATTCATCAGGTTTGTAGAGGTTGGGGACCTCCCCTGAGCTCAGGATGTTGTTGATATCCTCCAGGAAGGACTCATCCACAATCTGCGTGTCATTGAACAGGAACATGGTGGGCTTGTTATCCACACCGGCCTGGTAATACAACTTCTTAATGTCTGCATAGAGGGAAGGGGAAATCACACGTGAGATATCCACTGAATCATAGTAACTTAACTTGACAAACACACATAAGTTGTAAACTCTACTGATGGCAATGTTTCCAAGTGTTCACAACATGATAATTCACCACATCTCTTAATTGTTTCTCAAATTACTTAATTGTTCTTTTCAATCCTGAAAACATCATAATAAAAAGAGCACTGTGACTGCAGCATAGCTGGACTAACCCCATAATGTACATATTATCATTAGTACTAGTGTCAGTCATTATAAATGTTGTGCTTGTTGTAAAAAAATAAAGAACTGATTTATTTTAAATGCAGAGGACATACTATGCTTTCAACAGCATTGATAATCACAAACAATAATCTCTCCTCTTCCTGTGTTTCTTTGAGGACAATTGTTTTTGTCTAAAGAGGAACACTTTTCACGAACTATTTCACACTTTGGCAGGTGGTCACAGATGATAGTATACAGAAACAATGCGCTTGGACTTCTGGTTACATGATATGTAATTACATCAGAGGACATAGATTAGGAGGTCTCGTGGGCGTTTCTGAAAACTATAAACAACTATCACTGCAAATGTGGCAATATTTACATCTGGAACAGTGACTTTATTGTATATAGTCAATAGAATGGAATTAATTGGAATCTGTAAGTTAAATTTCCTGAATCGACACCAATGTCGCTTGACTGCTGTCCATCATTCTAAGCGATGTGAGTGCCCAGTTGCAATGATTTTCAATTTCAATTTGTGATAGGATTATTTTTCTTTACATCACAAAATTGTGCAGCAAATATCACCTGCATTTTTGCCTCAAAATATGAATACTTTGGTTAAAGTTGAGACAAGACAAATATAACATAAGAACAAACCTTTGTGCTACTTGTATCAGAAATTTAGTGTTGGAATGTGATTTTCGCCACGGCTAGATTTGCCAAAAGGCAGATTCAAAATCACATTTAAAAGCTTGTGTAAAGTCGCCCTAAAATAAGGAGCTCTTACCCTCCCGGAACTCCTGCTTGCGGTACTGTTTGGTCACCTCCACCTGGAAGACGTGATATTCGCAGATGGCAGAGGCGAGATGAGAGAGGCTCTGTCTGCCTGAGCCCCCGATCCCCACCAGGAGCATGTTCCCCGAGGCTGGCTGATCACACGCACCACTCGCATTACTGTAACAAACACACGCACACACACACACACACCACTCGCATTACTGTGTGAGCAAACACACAACACACACGTAACTGTATACATGCGCATTTCCGACCCTGAGGGCCAGATTTACTAAGATAGTCGCATCGCAAAGACGGACTATTTTGAGGTTAATGTGGTTCTGTGTGGCTCGGTAGGTAGAGCACGGTGTTGGCAACGCTTAGGTTGTAGGTTCAATTCCCACTGGGACCACATATAGTGAAAAATTTATGCATTCACTATTGTAAGTCGCTTTGGATAAAAGCGTCTGCTAAATGGCATATATAATGTGTTTTGACACATTAACAACTAATTTAGTAAGACTAGTTCTAATTACGGAATCAAATAAATGAAACGCCCTCATTCGCAATTTGTGGTGGGATACACCCATAAAAGGGTCCGAAACAACATGGCAGGCTCACACGTCCAGATCACGCCAAGAAATACATACGCAGCAACCAGGCACAAGAGGGAACAATGAAAAAAATAACTTAAAGGTACAGATCAGGAAATGGAGGTATTGATCTATGAGGTACAGTGTCACAAAGCCACATTAGGCATAGGAAAACAACACAAATGGAGAAGAACAAAAATTGGAGTGAAATCACAAAAGAAATTAATTCATTAGGCATAACAAAACAAACAGTAGATGATGTAAAAAAAAAAAAAAAAGAAGAAAAAAAACTGCATTCACGATTGATTCGAGACCCTCCTGACCGCATACGCACAATAAGATAATTGTTCAAATTCAGAACAGCGATTTTATACTGACTGCTAGCTGATGACAAATTGGTCAATAGAAATCCAAAAAGTACTTAATCGACCTAATTTACAAAATCTCCACCCTGTATTAGCGTGTTCACCCCAGATATACATATGCATGAACAGATTTAACTATTCATCTAAAGAAAGGCACAAAGTGACTTAACACCCGTAATGACATCCTATTAGCGATTTGACTCTTTACCGTTTAGTAAATGATGTAAGTCTTGCGACCTAGTAATGACTGCTTTTGTGTTGGAAAAGCAGTCACAATCCTTTAGTGAATCTAGCCTTGACAGATCTATACAGATCTATATTATAATAGTTAAACAGCCTGTGCAGATTAATTGAATTTCAACTGTAAGAACACTGTTCAGCTGTGAAACTCACTGTGCTGTGTACCTGTGTCGCAGCTACAGAAGTGACTGTGGTTTGTAACTGTGTGTAAAAGTGACAGTGCTGTGTAGTTGGGTAACAGCTGTGAAACTCACTGTGTTCGATGGCGTCGCGGAAGAGCACCAGGCTCATGGGCACCATGCCGGGGGTCAGGTTGTAGTCCTCCAGCTGAGACTCAATGAAGTTCTTCAGGGTCTTAAAGTCTGCCAGGTCCTCATACACTCTGGGCTCTTTCAGGAAGTCACCTGAGAACAAAGCACACAGTCAACAAGGCAGTGAGTCAGTCAGTCCAGCTGCATCCCTCCCTCCAGCTTCACAGGGCAGTGCGTACCGAACAGAGGCGGCTGCTTGTTGGGGCAGATGTGGTGGAAGGTGAGGTCGAAGAGGGAGGCCAGCTTCTCTGAGAGCAGAGCTAAAAAGGCCTCCTTGTCACTGGAGTCGATCAGCCGGTCTGAGAACACCCTGGGGAAGACAAAACACTCTCTTAGTGGATACCTGACCACATGTTCCATTTGCCATCAACTGATGGTGTTATTGGTTGATAGCACAGCTGTTATAGAGGGCAGTACCTGAAGCACTCATGAATCCAGAGTCGGGTGACGCCCTGCTTGTTGTCATGGTAATCCTTGTGGGCACGCAGCAACCCCTGGAACACCTGAGGAGAGCAGATAGCGGCCCCACCTCAAACACATCTCTGATACTGACCAGGTAATACCTCCACCTCAAACACATCTCTGATACTGACCAGGTAACACCTCCACCTCAAACACATCTCTGACACTGACCAGGTAACACATCCACCTCAAACACATCTCTGATACTGGTTAGGTAGTGTTCCTTACCTTGGACATGTCTCTTGAGATTAAAGGAGGTGGCTTTCCCTACCTTGGAGATGTCCCTGAGGTTGAAGAGGTAGTGGATCTTGGCTGGGGTGGGCAGGAAGCGGGAGATAATGGTGTAGTAGAGCTCCAGAGTGGCCTGCGTCATCACCGAGCCCAGGGGCTTCACCTCTTCCGCAAAATCCTGCAGTTTCTGATTGATCATCGTCCCATAGATGCGCTTTATCTGAGACTCCTGATGGGGGTGAGACAGATGAGAGAGAAGAGAGAGAAAGGCAGGGGGAGAGAGGAGAAGGAGTGAAACAAAGAAGAAACATGGATTAGGTAGCAGAGCACAGGCTTGGAAAACGTTGAAAATGTAAGAGTTGACTTGGGTTGAGTTGAGTTCTTCTACATCCTCTAAATGTTTGATGCACTTTTGATAGTATGGTGCTTATCATTATCGCTACAGTGAGCTCACAGACAGTGATGATTCGTAATGAATGGGAAAATGGCACCTTGGCCAGCCTCACTAAATGAGATGTAACGTTTAGTAAACTGAGTGAGCTGTGTCAGGACAGGGCGGTGGGATCCTCACCGTGGGGAACGTCATATTGATGAGATTGAAGCGGCTCTGCAGGCGATCAGAAATGTGAGTCCTCCCTCCACCAGGAGGCCCCATCGCAGCCATTAGGAACATGTCCTGCCAGGGCAGATGCACAGGACTCAAAACCAACCCTGCCTGCCTTACACACACACAACAAAACATACACTAACAAGACAGGCACGCACACACACAGACACGCTCACACACAGTCAACAGCACAAGAACACTGAATGCTAAAGTCTCTAATGAGATCATTCCACACTATTGCAGGCACACACATCCCATCCCTCTCTCTATATCTCTCTCTCTCTCTTACCTTGATGCACTTTACGATCTGTTTCTGCCGGTCGTACCAGAACCCGTAGTCGATCCAGAGCCGCAGCAGCTCCAGGGGTGGCTGAGAGCCGAAGTCATCGAGCGCCGGCATGTTCAGGTCGTCCAGGAAGGCCAGCATGCGCTTCCCCCCGATGGGGAAGAACACCCCCTTGGTGCGCTTCTCCACCCGGCTCTCGATGATGGCCTGCACGTTGTTGGAGGTGGTCTGAGGAGGCAGAGGGAGAGGGTGGCACTGTGATTCCCTCAATCTCCAGGCTCTGTAATTACCAGTGTAATTACTACTGTTGTGCAAGTCATAAGTAAGTCTCAAGTCTTAACCCTCAAGTTTCAAGTAAGTCCCAAGTCATGAAGGGTAAGTCTCAAGTAAAGTCCCAAGTCACCGTGTTCAGGTCAAGTCAAGTCACAAGTCCCAAATTTCAGATGTCAAGTCCTCAAGTCACATTCAAAACAAGTCTCTCGAGTCATCCAGCTCAAGTCCAAGTCTAGTCCCAAGTCATAGACATGCAAGTCTGAGTCAAGTCTCAAGTACTTTTATTTTTTGCAAGTCAAGTCTGAAGTCATCAAAATTGTGTATAACTTGGCAAAGCACTGTGCATCAAACAAATAACTGTTGTTGCAAGAAGTTGTTGTGGTGAAATTTCAACTGGATCTATCCACCGGCATAGATTAAAGAGAATCGCAGTTCTGCGACCCAGGCCTCACCTGGGAGGACATGTTGATGGTGAGCATGGCCCACTTGGAGGAGTCCAGGCCCTGCAAAACATTCTGGGCCACGGAGGTCTTCCCGGTCCCCACCGGACCCACCAGCAGCACCGGGTACTGGCCGCACACCAGCGCCTTCACCAGGAAGTTATACCGCACTGTGTCCACCGTCGGAACCATGATCTTATAGAACGGAGAGCTGGAGAACAGAGAGGTGGAGAGGGAGGGAAACAGAGGAAGAAGGACAGAGAGAAGGTGGGGTAATGAGAGATAGGACAGGAGGGATGGAGGAATGGAGAGGAAAGATCAGGCCGGATATGATTAAAGTGAAGCTGCACAGGATGCTGATGACATCCTTTAGAGGAATATTGCCATTAGCAGCGCTCACTTGCACGGATAGCGCCAGCCTTTACACAGCTTGTCCTCAAACGAGGCCCAGGATTTGGTTTTGGGGTCAACGCAGTACTCGTAGATGGTGTCCTGGGGGAGACACAGCAGGCCGTAGTTATCACGCAAGAAATCGTGAGTAAATTGACTTATTTGCCATTGTGGCATTCATCAGTATGTGAGATTTGTTCATAGGTTCGAAGACATTTTATGACTGCTCCTAACCACTCGTATTGCTTGCGTAAATAAAAGGAATTGTTGTAATCTGTGTTATGGGTGCTTTTCTTTTCACTTGTATTCAATAGTCACGACTGAATAATATGTATTTTTGGGGGTAAACCTTGGTTGAGGTGATTTCAATTTCTGCCTCTTCTTGATTTATTTCAGTGCCATGTTACCAGGTACCTGTGAGGTGATGTGGATTCCCCACTCCTTATATGGCATTTTACAGGCATCGATTTATGTTAATCGCCCGTTTTGTGAACATGCTTCAGAATTGATAGGTATTTATCAAACATACGCATGTGGATATTAACTAATGATGTGCTTACGCACATTTGATAAATGTGGAGTTGCTAGTTTGTATCCTTCTACGAGTAAGTGTACACACAAATTTACCAATGTATGAATAAAGGAGGCCCAGTTGTGTAAGTGTGTGTGTGTGTGTGTGTGTGTGTGTGTGTGTGTGTGTGTGTGTGTGTGTGTGTGTGTGTGTGTGTGTGTGTGTGTGTGTGTGAGTGTGTGAGTGTGTGTGTGTGTGTGTGTGTGTGTGTGTGTGTGTGTGTGTGTGTATGTGTGTGTATGTGAGTGTATGTGTTTACCTTGTTGGGGAAGGTTCCCTCTAACTCGCGCAGGAAGTTGTCGATCTTCTTTCGGCCGTCCTCATCCACAGAAGCACAAACTGACCAGATGAGACTGAAGAAGAACCACAGCTCAACCATGCGCCCAAAATGCTCTGTGTCTGATGACATCACCTGGGTGAGGGAAGATCATTAACATTACAATGACATCATTTAGGAGACGCTCTCATCCAGAACGACTTACAACAGCGGAGTGAGACAGCGTATCCAATAATGAGAGAGAGAGGGAGGGAGGGAGGGAGGGAGGGAGAGAGGGAGGGAGGGAGGGAGGGAGGGAGCAACCAGGAAGACGAAGAGAAGAATATTGGGGTGATGCAGACAGAGGGGGACGTGTTAAGAGACAGAGGGCTAGGATGGAGGAGAAAGTAAAACAGGCTGTAAGGGGTGACAGTGAGGGGGCGTACTGACCCCGTTCTCCGGTGTGGCCAGAACGTCATACAGCCTGCAGAGAGAGCTCACTCCGTTGAGCTCTGTGATGGACACCAACTCTTTGCAGTAAGTCTTCCTGAAGTCTATGGTCTTCTCAATGTACCTGTCAAACAGACGCTGCAGGTGTTCCACCTCCACCTGAACAGAAAGAAGGTGGGGGGGGGAATTTATAATGAGGCTAATTTGTTACTGGTGATGATAGAAAGCAAACAATCACATCTTTCAGATAAACCACTGCAGTGCCTTGAGGCTGATTTAGAGTGCTGTGTACCTTCTTGCGCTTGTCAATCCAGGACTGGACGAAGGGCTTCCAGCCCAGATCCATGTAGTCATTGTAGACCATCCCACAGCGGGACACAGTGGCTGGGGAGGCCACTGCCAGATCCTCCACCTCGAACAGCAGGGACACCTGCGCACACAGGTGCACAGACACAGGTAACGTCATCCTCCTGACATGGGGATGTCATATACGTCTCTAAGTTGTGCTCCTCAGCGGTACCTGTTCAGGCATGGAGATTCTCTCTCCGTTGATGAGCGTCAGCACCTTGTTGTCGTCCATCACAGAGTTCATGCTCTCGATCCACAGAGTGTCGACCGGCCCGTCAAACACAATCCACTTCTCCTCCGGCCTCTCGTCTGGACCGGGAGAGCACAGCGTTACACAAATACAGCCAGACATCCAACAGACACAGAACAGAGACACATGCACACACACACACACACACACACACACACACACACACACACACACACACACACACACATACACATAAACACACGCGCGCACACACCAAACACTCACACACACAGTTCATTACTCAGGGATGTGATTGTTTTCCTGGTTAATCAGGAAATGTTTATTTTCAGACCATAGATATCTTGTGGACATGTGTATGTCATAAGCATACACATTAAGAAAAAACCAAGGATGAAAAAAACTGAAATCACAATATCTCAGTGCATTGGAAACAGAATGAAGGTCTATGAGAGAGTTCCGCACCCAACTGCCAGGAGTTCAAATTTGAAAATTTTCAGAAAAATGCTGTTCACAAATCTGCACTTTATGGGAGGGTAGAAAAAAGAAAGCCATTGTTGAAATCTCGCCTAGAGTTTTCCAGAAGGCATGTGGGAGACTCTCAAACCAAGTGGAGGAAGATTCTATGGTCTGATGAGACCAAGATTGAACTTTTTAGCCTCAACGTTCGGTGCTATGTTTAGAGCAAGCCTAACACTACGCATCATCCCAAGAACACTATTCCTACCATGAAACATGGTGGTGGGAGCCTAATGCTATGAGCGGGATGCTTCTATGCTTCAGGGACTGGAACACTTGTCAAAACAGAGGGCCAAATGGATGGTGATTTAACCAAGAGACCTAGGACTGTCTGATTTATATTCCAGCAGGGCAATGACCCAAAGCATACAGCAAAAGCCACATTGGAGTGGTTTATAAACAAAAATATAAATATCCTGGAGTGGTCTAGTCAAAGCCCAGACTTCAATTCCATTGAGAATCTTGCTGTTCACCAATGGTGTCCATCCAACCTGATGGAGCTCGAGCAATTTTGTAAAGAAGAATGGGAGAAGATTGCAGTGTCCAGATGAGCAAATCTGGTAGAGACTTACTCACAGCTATAATGGCAGCTAAAGTTGCTACCAAGTATTAATTAAGTCAAGGGAGGAGAATACTTATTGAATCAATTACTGTCTGTTTTTTATTTGTAATTAATTAAGAAAAAGCTTTAGAGTTATATTTTTATTTACCATTATAGAGTATTTTGTGTTGATCAGTTGCAAGAAATCCCAATTAAATCAATTTTGATTCCATGAAGTAAGAAAATAAAATGTGAAAAATGCTTTTTATACCCACTGTATATCCCTGTTTCTATGATAGCTTTCCCTCAGTTAATGGTGTCCGTGTGTATGTGCGTGTGTGTGTCTGTGCCTGGGTCCTGAATGTACCGTACCTGCGCAGGCTCCTCTCATGAGGGACGACAGCACCCCATCTGTCCACTCGTTGGTGGAGAGGTCATATTCTCCGTACAGCTCTCCCAGGCTCACAGACTTAGGGTTCAGAGGGCACTCCTGATAGGACAGAAAACATGAGGAGGTGAAGGAGCAAACAGAGTGAAAGAGGCAGGTAGGGGGGAGCGAGGGAGGTGGGAGGGAGGAGGAGGGGAGACTGAAAAACAGGTGGGCATGGAGAGTGGGACAAAAATACAGAAAGAAGGAAATGTTCTGTGGAATTGTGTAGAGAATGAACAAGTGAGACAGAAATAATGAGAAACAGGGGGAGGTGATGTTTGCATTGTGAGAGATACAGACACCAGAAATAGATATGCAAAGAGTACGGCGTTGAGTCAGACGGAAAGGAGAGAAGCAAAGGATGAAGGGAGAGAGAGAGAAAGAGAGTGGGGGAGGGAGAGAGAAAGAGAGGCGAGAGAAAGAGAGAAAGTGGACATAAATAGACATGCTGGAGTGGGGGGTGAGTCACAGTGAGAGAGACGGAACAAAAACAGCACAAGAATGGAACCCACACAGAAATACAGAGAGGGGTTAAGTGGAGGATGAAATGGGTGATGAGAGTGAGAAGAAAGGAAAGAGGAAAGAAAAGATATGAGGGGGTCTATGTAAGAAAGAGAAGAGTGGTGATGCTCCCTGTACACACCTGCTACACACACACATTAAAAGAGCAAGCAGGAAGTGTAAAAACATAATTAAAAGGCAACACAGACAGACAAAACACTCTCTTTTCAACTGCACATGGGAGACACAGAAGGAGAGGTGAGAAGGGGTGAAGGTTTCAAATATAACTCAACAAAGACACGCTTCAGAGACACAAGCAGTCGCAGTGAACTAGGTTAGCTTCAAACCAAGCCATTCCAACAACTCACTTAACATTCCAGAAACGCTGTCACACCAATCTTCTCATGAACTGTCACTGCTCTTCACTCAAAACTACACATTTATTATTTATTTATACAAACTTCTCACCCAACTTACAATACATTTGCAGTGAACAGAATGCAACAGATTTATTATATTAAAATCAATAGCAGGCATTCATCTAGTTCCGTGGTTCTCAAACCTCACCTCGGGCAACCCTAGCCAGTCCATGTGTTTGTTAAAATTCACAGCTCTGTGTAATACGGTGTGATGGACTCACTCGGACCATGTTGAAGCCGGCTTCGCCCTTGCGGTGTAGGGTGCACAGGGTGTTCTGGAGGGTTCTCCAGGTGACCGTTTTGCCACTGCCGGTCTTGCCCACGATCATGGTGGAGTGGCGGGAATTCTTGGTCTCGTACAGCTGGATGACCTTGGTCAGGGTGAAGGGCGTGACCTGCAGGCCGCTTTGGTGTAGCTCGGCCTCAATGGTCTGCTGCAGCTGGAGGCACAGACAGACAGACACATCACTCTGTGAGCAGCACAGACAGACAGACACATCACTCCATGGGGCTTAGCATAATGTGAGCAGCAGATATGCTGGCCAAACAAGCTGCAAAAAACATTTCATTAACACAACTCAAAGATACTGCATTGCATCTCCAAAAATCGGGTAAGTTTGTTAATCAATAAATTAACAATAAATGTTTCATGGTAATGTACATTTTCTATTCAGCACATTTTTGTCCTTAATCATCTTTAACGTAGTGTATCAACTGTAGTACACACTGTGGCCTGTCCTTATTGTTCTGTAACTCGGTGTTCAGGTCTATAACACAGGGTACACACTGTGGCCTGTCTGCATCGAACAACAGGTTGTACCTTGCCATAATCGATGGTGGGGGTGTCCACGCCAGGGAAGAGGTCCTGGATAATGCTACTGAAGAGAGGCACGTCCACAGCAGTCAGTTTGGCAATGTTCATGTCCTTCATGGACATCAGCAGGATCTGTGGAGAGCGGGAGAGGAGGTCAGAGAAACCCCACCACAGGATCTGTGGAGGGCAGGAGAGGAGGTTGTCTTTGCCCTTTCTGTTCTGTGCGCATATCAGGATGGATATGAAACTTTCCAAACTTTCAAACATAAAAGGAGGTTTGCTTTTGCATTTGATGTCCAACACACATGTTCTTAAGCATCTTTATTCCATTCCAACACACAGACAGCAGATCTTTAAAACGACACTGCCACGGGACAGAGAAATGTGTGGGCAGTGTGTGTTTGGCGGGCGCACCTCCTCGTCTCCACTGTCAGGGCAGACACGACGCTTCTTCCCCGCGTAGCGCAGGAGTGAGGTCAGAGCGCGCAGGCCGAAGTCATAGTGATCCTGCTTGGACAGCTGCTGCACAGCCAGTGAATAAAGAGTAAACACCTTCTTCGCCAGCATCTGAGACAGATAACACACGCACACACATCATAATGAATACTGAGACAGATAACACAAACACACATCACAGTGAATATGCATCTGAAACAGATAACACACACACACATAGACATACACACACATAGCACATTACCAAATGTTAATGCTGAAAAATGAGTTACCCTGTCAGCCTTCACCCCAAGTCTTTATCTTTCCATCAGGGCTGGGTATTGGCATATACAGTACCTCATGATACAATTCGTATCACAATATGAGGGTCACAATACGACATGTCACGATATAGTTTGCATTGCACTACAATGTACGCATGTCATTACTACATGTATGTCACAATACTAAATGTATGGTAATACCATATAATATAATATACATATCAAACTATATTAGAATCTACTTCAAAGTACAAAAATAAAGACAAGAAGTATATTTTATTCCAACATGATAACAAACCACTGAATATTAGGTATCTGTACAGTTGGTTGAGCAATTAATTAAATAAAATAAATGGGATTGAATAAAAAACTGAATACCGAACAAACAATGCCCTATTAGGGATCGGAATCCAACACAATGTGTCTCGCTCGGACCAAGGGATGCATGTTATCGCTAGAGGAACAGAGTTTCTACTTTAATTGATCTTAAGATTTTGTTCAGGCATTGATCCACATGTTCAGGCTTTAGTTCACTCAATGGTTGGCTAATTGCCAACTGGAGACCTTGTCCTGGAGACAAACACACCTTTAGCTAGCTAGTTAGTGTCAGCTGGTTTATCTAACGTTCGCTAGCTCGCTAGTCTCAGCTGGTTTATCTAACGTTAGCTAGCTCGCTAGTCTCAGCTGGTTTATCTAACATTAGCTAGCTCGCTAGTCTCAGCTGGTTTATCGAATGTTAACTAGCTCGCCAGTCTCAGCTGGTTTATCTAACGTTAGCTAGCTCGCTAGTCTCAGCTGGATTATCTAACATTAGCCAGCTCGCTATTCTCAGCTGGGTTATCTAACGTTAAAAATCAAGCTAGCTTGCTAATCAGCCGTGGTTGTGTCCTGTTAGCTAGCTGGACACAATCATTATTTCCTGAATCAGTTTAGAAAAGATTTACCAACAAAATTGCAGTCTGATGCTTTGTCTGTAAAATAATGAGCTTCCCTGGTGAGTTTGTTTTTCTAGACCATGAAAATGACATTACTATGACCACCCTTTCAGGACATTTGAGTGGTTGGTTGAATGCCCTTCACTGAGGAAACTATCGAAGCTCAAGTAAATCTCTTTGATAGAAATAAGCTGTAATTTGTGTAAATGAAACAGACACACCTACAGAAGAAAGTCCACAAACGTCCGTATAGAACATTATTTTTCAAGGCGTTCAGAAAAAAAAAACTTTGTGTCAAAACATCTTTATTTGAACCACTGTTCATGCAAAATGCTTGCTAAGTGATATAGTGTCCCAGCAGGGATGCGTGTGGTTGTGTTGTGTTTACCTTACAGTTGCTAAATCCCTCCCCGAACAGGGTGATCTCTGCAATCAGCGTGGAGTCAGGCACCACCATGGAGATGGGCCGGAACATGGACTTCAGGTTGTCTGGCAGCTCTGTGCGCCCAGCGTAGCCTAGATGGGCGTGGCACAGGAGGGAGTCAGGGGCGTGGCAAGGAGTGAGGCGTGTCCTGCTACAGGTTTACCTCCCCCCCACACACACACACACAGGATTACATCACGGACAGCATTTCATTTCTGTTGCGAAGGTGTGTGAGACTCACTGTGTGTGTGTGTGTCTGTCATACGTGTATGATACTGCACATGATGGTGGGCGACAAAAATGGTAGAACCCTGGGTTATGAATGTGCCTGTGGAATTAACGGTATGCGACTGTAAAGATGCTGTATACCTGTACAGATCTGTAATACATAGTATGCTTGTGTTATGAATCATAATGAATTAATGATGTACAACTGTGTAATGATAAATGTTTGCCTGAATAATGAATTGTATCCAGCTCTGTGAACAAAGTATATGGTATATGGTTTTTTATTTATATACTCTTTTTAGTTTTCATTTCCATTTCATTTCCATTCCAGTTTTTAGGTCTCCTTTTTACTTATATTTCTGTTTTTATTTTGCCAACTAATTTATTTTTAGTTTAGTTGTAATTTGTGTATGAATGCAATGATGCTATATCTCTGTGTGCAGGTGTATCTCTGTGTATAGATGCTGTATTGTGTACCAGGGTTCATGGTGATGAAGATCCCACAGGACCACACTAAGCGAATGTCTTGCCCCTCGAACATGAAGTTAGTGGCTCCGGCAGACAGAGCGGACAGGATGGACAGGATCTGCTGGGCCACCACGGACAGGACCTCAATGTTGATGCGGTTGAACTCATCAAAGCAGCCCCACGCTCCCGTCTGTCACCAGAGAAAGACACACTTTCATCCAGCAGACATTAAAGTATCGGTGCTGTAGGGAGAGGTGCCAGGCTGTAGCTCTGTGTAGCACTGGTATGCACTATATCAATCTCAATCAATCAATCTTTATTTTTGTATAGCGCCATCTACAAACAGGTTGTCACACAGAGCTTCACAATTGACATTTTCCAGAGGGAATCAAAAAAACTGAAAACCATTAGAGCCAATGTCGGAAACTGGAAAATTATTCCCTGACCCCTTAAAAGACAATCAAGATGAACTCCTGGAAAATGGTGGGATACAGAGGGAAAAAAAGAGTCTTTGAGGCTCTTGAGGCTTAGGGTTGGGGTGGACCTCATCCCTCCAGATACCAGGGCAGGGTGGGGGATGGAACCAGCAGCTAGGGTCCGGGCCAGCGGCATCCGGCTAACACATGGCAGGGGTGGGGGGTTGACTCTGGGCAGCTGGGTACTGGGCCGACGGAAATCCCCTGGGACTAGGCTCCTGCTGCCTGTGCCATATAGCGCCGGTGTTACCTGTGCGAAACATTACCTGGGCCAGGCCAGAGTACATGCGGCCCATGGATTTGAAGTCCAGACCCTCGGAGCAGTTGACCACGATGACGTACATGCCCAGCGCCTTGCCCAGGTCCTTCACCGTCTCCGTTTTGCCCGTACCTGCCGGGCCCTTGGGGGACCCGCCCCGGTTCAGGTGCAGGGCCGTGGTCAAGGTCATGTAGCACCTGGGACAGGATGAGAGCACAGACCTCACCCACATGGTCTGACACAACCCTAACCCTGAGGCTGCTGCACACGGACATGTGGGATCAATTCCCCGCTGTCATTGTGGAGAGCATTGTGATGGATTTCCAAATCGACTGTATTATTAGTTAACATTCAACTGACAGGGAATTTGATCTTGTGTTACTTCTGTTTCGACTGAATTCATCACCCGCGCTGATGATGGGAGTCAATCTCCATCCACAGTAGCAGTTAAAGCAGTGAAGGGCAGTTAGAGCAATTAGAGCAAGGTTAGGGTATTGTAGAGCAGGTTACCTGCGGGTGAGCGGGGTGAAGAGTCAGGTTACCTGTCGGTGAGCGGGGTAATGACCAGACGTCCAGAGTTGCCTAGGTACTCATATCCATACAGAAAGCGGGTATTTGTCTGTCTGATGATGCAGTCGTCCACATCCTGGGCAGGTGAAAGGATTTGGGCTGAAGGGGAGTCTGACCGTGTCTCTGATGTGTGTGTACTCACTACCACGTCTTACTGCAATATCACTTTATTGATTCCTGCATATCTATCCAACTCTAACACTAGGTTGAAGAAGCAGTTACATTTACACAGGTGTTTTGCATTAAAAATTTACAGGCAACTGCCAAAATAAAGAAAACAACAACATAAAGTAACTTAACAGGGCATTGGGCCACCACGAGCCACCAGAACAGCTTAAATGCGCCTTGGCATAGATTGTACAAGTGTCTGGAACTCTATTGGAGGGAAGCAACACCACTATTCCATGAGAAATTCCATAATTGTTTGTCAATCATGTTTTGATGATGGTGGTGGAAAACGATGTCTCAGGTGCCACTGCAGAATCTCCCATAAGTGCTATATCTGGTGACTGAAACGGCCATGGCATATGGTTTACATAAGTTTCATGCTCATCAAACCTTTCAGTGATCACTCTTGCCCTGTGGATGGGGGCATTGTCATCCTGGAAGAGACCACTCCCATCAGGATAGAAATGCTTCACCATTGGATGAAGGTGATCACTCATAGTTTTGTATTTATTGGCATTTACCTCAACCTCTAAGGGGTTGAGTGGATCTAAACCATGCCAGGAAAATGCACCCCACATCATAACAGAACCACCAGAACCCTTCATGTTTCCTGTGTTTTTTCCTGGTAAAAGAGGACTGTATTTCGGTCACTCTCTTTCACTGCATACCTCTCCTCTCTCTGTTCCCCCTTTCCCCTCCTCCTCCACCTGCCCTACCACTCTCTTCTCCCTCCCTCACCTTGTCCCAGTACAGACGCAGCTGGCTCAGCCAATCGAAGGAGGATATGTCACAGCAACCCGTTTTGGCAAGTTTGTCGATGACATCACGGTCGTGCACCTCCACGGTCACCAGCGCCACGATCTTCAGACGGAGGATCTTGGACAGGTTCCCCCGGATCGCGTCTGAGTATCGCCGGAGCATCGACACCTATGGGCAAGTTCAGAGCACCCTTCTGTTACACAGCTGTCAGACTGGTTCTGTGTGGCTCAGTTGGTAGAGCATGGCGTTGGCAACGCTTAGGTTGTGGGTTCACTGGAACCACATATACTGAATAAAGTATGCATTCATACTGTAAGTCGCTTTGGATAAAAGCATCTGCTAAATGGCATGTATTATATTATATTAGACTCACATGAGATGAGTTAAACAGGGCATCTTTTCTTTTAACCACATGGTGTGAAATGAGCATGGCAACCAAACACCCCAAAATGCTATTTGCTTTTTCAGGCCAAACAATTCTGACACTGTTGAAATATAATGATCACAATTAAGCAGTATTTTAAAATTCTCAGTCAAATGAACCAGCAACACTGCGTCCTACAAGATGTCAGTAAAGTTGTGACACAGTGAACAAGATGCAGCTGCAAACGCAAATATACAAATCATACAAATCAATGAAATAGATAATGAAATAGATAGCTAACATAGAACAACCACTATCTAGCCTTTAACACAGAGGTACCCAAACCTGGCAAGAGGGGCGCAAAATGATGAGAGAAATTAGGCAAAAATATCAATGTATTAACCTAGATACATTTTCTGTATCAAAGCAAAAATATATTCTTCAAAATGGCAAAATACATCAGGACTATGTTACATGTCAGATATATATAACATAGCATTACAAGCTTGCATTTCAAATTCATTTAACCCATAGCTCACTGGTGAGATTGCATGTTGGCAAAGATCTAAAACGTTGGGCCTAAAGGCAGTACTGTATATAACCATATATAATTTATAACCATATACAGTGCATCCGGAAAGTATTCATATCGCTTCACTTTTTCCACATTTTGTTATGTTACAGCCTTATTCCAAAATGGATTAAATTCTTTTTTTTTCTCTCAAAATTCTACACACAAGGGGCTGGCGGATGGCCCAGCGGTCTAGTGCACCGCGCTTTGGAGCGGTGTGCGCTGCCCGTCAGAGACGTGGATCGAAACCCGCGTTTCTACCAGACCGGCCCTGGTCGTCAGCCCGATCGGAGGCGGCATTTGGCTGTCCGCCTCCGGGGGAGGGGGGAGGGAGAGCCGGCACGAGTCCGCCGAGGAGAAGGTTAATGGAGTCCGTGGAAGATCTCCGTCTCGAAAGAAGGCGGGAAATAGGTCAGGAATACGAATCTCGTTCCCGGAGGACGGGCGGCGGACTCGTGAGGGTGGGGAATTGAAAATAAAATAGAGGGTATAATTGTCTACTAAATTGGGAGAAAAACGGGGGAAAAATCAGAAATAAATTTAAAAAATAAAAAATAAAAATAAAAATTCTACACACAATACCCCATAATGACAAAGTGAAAAGTTTTTTAGAAATTTTTGCACATTTATTCAAAATAAAACACTCAAATATCACATGTACATAAGTATTCACTCCGTTTGCTATGACACTCAAAATTGAGCTCAGGTGCATCCTGTTTCCACTGATCATCCTTGAGATGTTTCTACAACTTGATTGGAGTCCACCTGTGGTAAATCCAATTGATTGGACATGATTTGGAAAGGCACACACCTGTCTATATAAGGTCCCACAGTTGACAGTGCATGTCAGAACACAAACCAAGCCATGAAGTCAAAGGAATTGTCTGTAGACCTCCGAGACAGGATTGTATCGAGGCACAGATCTGGGGAAGGGTACAGAAACATTTCTGCAGCATTGAAGGTCCCAACGAGCACAGTGGTCCCCATCATTCGTAAATGGAAGAAGTTTGGAACCACCAAGACTCTTCCTAGAGCTGGCCGCCCGGCCAAACTGAGCAATCGGGGGAAAAGGGCCTTGGTCAGGGAGGTGACCAAGAACCCGATGGTCACTCTGACAGAGGTCCAGCGTTCCTCTGTGGAGATGGGAGAACCTTCCAGAAGGACAACCATCTCTGCAGCACTCCACCAATCAGGCCTTTATGGTAGAGTGGCCAGACGGAAGCCACTCCTCAGTAAAAGGCACATGACAGCCCGCTTGGAGTTTGCCAAAAGGCACTTAGATTGAACTATTTGGCCTGAATGCCAAGCGTCATATCTGGAGGAAACCAGGCACCGCTCATCACCTGGCCAATACCATCCCTACAGTGAAGCATGGTGGTGGCAGCATCATGCTGTGGGGATGTTTTTCAGCAGCAGGAACTGGGAGACTAGTCAGGATCGAGGGAAAGATGAAAACCTGCTCCAGAACGCTCTGGACCTCAGACTGGGGTGAAGGTTCACCTTCCAACAGGACAACAACCCTAAGCACACAGCCAAGATAACAAAGGAGTGGCTTTGGGACAAGTCTGTGAATGTCCTTGAGTGGCCCAGCCAGAGCCCAGACTTGAACCTGATCTCTGGAAAGACCTGAAAATAGCTGTGCACCGACGCTCCTCATCCAACCTGATGTTTCTCCCATTCTTCTTTGCAGATCCTCTCAAGCTCCAAAAATAGGTGTGCCAAGCTTGTAGCATCATACTCAAGAAGACTTCAGGCTGTAATTGCTGCCAAAGGTGCTTCAACAAAGTATCGAGTAAAGGATGTGAGTACATATGCACATGTGATATTTGAGTGTTTTATTTGTAATAAATGTGGAAGGATTTCTAAAAAACTTTTTTCACTTTGTCATTGTGGGGTATTGTGTGTAGAATTTAGAGAAAAAAATGAATTTAATCCATTTTGGAATAAGGCTGTAACATAACAAAATGTGGAAAAAGTTAAGCGATATGAATACTTTCCGGATGCACTGTATAACAGTATATAAGCAGTCTTACATTCCTGATAAGAACAGGCTTTATGTCTGAGTCACGTTCACTTCATGTAATGTCCGTGAGTATGCAGTATGGACATATTAATGTGCTTTCTATTCACTGGTCTAGTGAAAGAGATAATGTCACTGCTTGATCTGTCTGGCTAACTGGATCTTGTTCTAATTCTATGGTAAAATGTGTATCTAGCTAGTTAGCTAACAGCAAAGTAGCCACATAAAGAATGTAAGCTAGTTTGCTAAAAGTAAGCAAATTTATTAAATGGTGGCCAGCTTTGCAGGCAACAATTTAAAATAAATTACAGGAGTTATTAGGATGGTATTTCATGTTTATTCTAGTTTAGATATAGTTGATACAACAGTAGGAAAACAAATGCATGTAACCACTCCAATTTCAGCTCCCATCGTCAAAGTGCTGCTTGTGTTTCCCTTATTTCACAGCCTTTTGCATCGTCATCATCCACTCACTACCCGGGACTGTGGCCACACCCAGCGCCATGCCACATCACCACACACAAAACAAGCTTTTAATAGCTTAAGCAATATTTCAACTAATATGTTTCACCTATGATTACAAAACCTTTTTCCCTCAAAACAACGGACCACCAAGTTTATATTCACTCATAATGACTAAAAAAGCACAAAAAGCACACAAAAAAGAGAATTGTTCACGTAGAATGCATCTTATAAAAATCTTAATTATAACAGAAATATTAAGCTTTACATGCACAGCAGCTCTCCAGACAGAGTTAGAGCTGATTATTCAGTCCATTCATATCTCTTTTTATGAAGTCAGAGGCTGACAAGCTACAATTTCCAGGGGGTAATGCTGTGCTTGTTAATATAATATTACCAGTGTGAGTAAAGTCTTTCACAAGGCACTGCTGTTCTTCTATAACTCCACAATGCTAGTAGTTCAAATTGTACCCCATATGATTTATGGGCTTGAATTAATTTCAACATTCTTAGTTAGTTCTCTAGAGAGAACTAAACTGACCACTGTATGGTGTAAAGTAATTGCAGTTGACACAGTCACTGAGTTTAGAACAAACAATGCAAAACTCTTTGCAATGACAGAGCAAAAGACAAACAGCTATGACTACATCTGGGTATGCCAAGCATATAATGTGTTTCAGTCGCATCTTTTTCAGGCAAAAAAGTCAAAACATGCTTGCGGGGCCTCGGGTGGCCTAACGGTCAAAGCAATCGCCTGGAATGCAAGTTGCCCACTGCAGCCCGGCACAAGCTCACTGAGAAGCATGAAGGGTGTCTCTAGAAAGTAGGTGGGCGAGTTCTGTCTCGGAGGAGGTGGACCATCGCCGGCCTCGGGGAATTAGCTTGCCCCGTACTGACGGGCGGCGGGTTCGTGGAGGAGGGTGAATTGAAAGAAATAGAGGGTACAATTGGACACCAAATTGGGAGAAAAACGGAATAAATCAGAAACTAATTTTAGAAAAACAAAACAAAAAGGGCATGCTTGTACAGTTTATCACCTCTCAATATTAACTTTGGATCCTAGAAATGCAGAGCTGCAATTAACTGCATTAAAAGAAAGGAAAACAAAACTTACTGTATGTTATTCTAACTGTAAGTCATTTTTGTGTTTTGTTATTGGGTATTGTTGTGACAATAAATAAAAAGTCCAAGTCCAAATGCTGAAAGACCAGGCCCAAAGCGCTGTGCCTGGCATTGCGGCCAACCCCGCTGAGGTAGGGGGCACTGTTTCTGCATGTCATCCTCTCACCTGTTTCTTCTTCATGGATTTGAGCGCTGTCTTATCCCCCCTCTCCTTGCCAATCATCAGGGCCTTGGTGACGTCTGTGGTCCACTGGATCTGACTGGCAGTAATGAGCATCTGCACAACATGAGAGAGATCAGAGATCACAGACATCAGATAACCACAGAGTCACACAGAGTCACACACAGAGCGACACAGAGCGACACACAGAGCGACACAGTCACACAGAGTTACACACAGAGTGACAGAGTCACACAGAGTAACACACAGAGACACACAGAGAAACACAGTGACACATGGACACACAGACACACAAGAGTCACAGAGACACACAGAGTCACACAGAGTCACACAGAGTCGCACACGGTCACACAGAGTCACACAGAGGTCGGCACGCAAAGGACAAACACAGATTGGATTTCAGGGTTTTATTACATTGATCATTTTGATAATTTTACTGTTTGTCGTCTACTGATAAAAACTGTTTGCTTGTTTTGCTTATTTAAATATATATATATACTGTTATGTTTTGCCACGTTCGTTCTGTTTGTTTTTGTATTTTATTATTTTCTCTTCATTACGTTTCATTCATGTCTGTTTCCCCGTCTGTCTGTGTTCCTTGTTTTTAGATAATCCACTCCTCGTCTTTGTTATTGCACTATTCGGGTGATTTCGACTTTACGGGTTTTCTGCCGTATTTTCCTATCTCGTTTACTTCCTCCTTTCTTTCTAACACTGTACATATTAGTTAGGTGTATATAGTACTAACCTACTAATCTACTAACATTAGGGATTTAGATTAAGTTACTAACATTTACTAATTACTAATTATCTCACGTTTCTATCTACTGCTATCATTCTCTCTCTCGTTGTCCTATCCCTGTACGCATCTCTCTTTTCGCTTTATCGGCACGCAGATTCTTTCTATGCGCTCCTCCGCTTCGAACTGTGCACGTGTCTACCTGCTATTCCAGGTCGTTTATTTTCAGTGTGTTTATGTGCTTCCCAGTCCGTGTCTTTTGTCTCCCCTCGTTATTGTATTAGTGATCCCTATCGTTCTCACCTGTGTTCTTGCCCTTCTCTCCTCCCAGTCACACCTGATTCCTATTGTGTTTCCCTTCCCCACTTGTATTTAAGTTCCGTGTCTGCTCTCTGTATTTGTCAGAACGTTGATCATCATTCACTGTGCCGATTGTGTGTAAGCCAGAGTTTGTTTGTATTTTCCGAGACACCCCTTCTTTTTGACTTCGAGTTTTGCCTTCCGATTTTGTTTGTTTGCCTTTCTGATTATTTGGTTTTTGATTTTTGGACTGCCTATTTGACTACTCATTTGGATTTCGATTTTGTACCTTATCTAACTCTATTGGCTTTTGAACCTTGCTTGATTATTAAACGTTCCTTTACTGCCTAATCCTGGTCTGCGCCTGGGTCCTTGTCCGGACATCACATATACACTACCGTTCAAAAGTTTGGGGTCACCTTCCATCTGGACTATGGCTAATCGGGCACTCCTTCATTCTTCAGCAAGATAACGACCCGAAACACACCTTGAAGTTGTGCAAGAACTATCTGGTGAAGGAGGAATGTGAACAACAATTCAAACTAAAGACCTGGCCTGCCCAGTGTCCAGACCTCAATCCCATAGAACTTGTATGGGACAAACTGGAAAGGAAGAGTCAAAGCAAAGCAACCCACAAGTTTCTCTGGGAATTGCTGCAGGATAGCTGGGAAAACATGTCGGGTGATTTCCTGCTAAAACTTATTAACCGAATGGCCACTGTTTGTGAGGCTATTCTCACGCCAAAGGGTGACTATTTTGAGGAATCCAAGATTCAATTTTCAATATAATTTTCTTCAACATTTCTTTGATGTTCATTTTGTTCATTGTTACATGTGTTTTTTGTCATTTTAAAGTATTTACAGAAATGTATACGGTGTAAAGCATTGTCAATTATGAGATAAAAATAGTTTCCAGCAGGTGACCCCAAACTTTTGAACGGTAGTGTACGCTACCGGTCAAAAGTTTTAGAACACCCCCATTTTCCATTGTTTACTGAAATTTAAGCAGTTCAAGTCCAGTGAATAAACTGAAATGGTACAAAGGTAAGCGGTAAACTGCCAGAGATTAAAAAAATAAATAAAATAAAAAAAAAAAAAAAAAAATGTGTGTCCGGGTGATGTCATTTAGCTACGAATAAGCTGTACAGCTAAGTTAGCTGCCTTGCTACGAACATAATATATGAATTATAATATATAATTATATTATAATTATATAGCCAGCTAGCTACGAAGATAACAATATGCATTGTCTGTTCAGCTGTACAGTTAAGTTAGCTGGCTAGCTACGAATATAATATATGGAAGGTGGCTAGCTACGAATAACAATTGCTTGCTCAGCTGTAAAACTAGCTAGATGGCTAGCTACGAACATAATATATGAATTATATAGCCAGCTAGCTACGAAGATAATAATATGCATTGTCTGTTCAGATGTACAGCTAAGTTAGCTGCCTAGCTATGAATATAATATATGGATCATAGATCTATACTATATCATATCTATAGACATAGACACACACACACACACACACACACACACACACACACACACACACACACACACACACACACACACACACACACACACACACACACACACACACACACACACACACTACCCCCCTCTTCAGTTTAGTAGTAGTGTAGTACCTCCCAGCCTCCTCTTCGCATTCCAGCCTTCCACTGCTTCCCCATGACTTAGTTACGTGCCCCATATGATCAATGGATTCCTGCTTTTGTACATTCTGTGTATATTTGTACATACAGTGGGTTCGGAAAGTATTCAGACCCCCTTAAATTTTTCACTCTTTGTCATATTGCAGCCATTTGCTAAAATCAATTAATTTCATTTTTTTCCTCGTTCATGCACACACAGCACCCAATATTGTCAGAAAAACACAGACTTGTAGAAATTTTTGCAGATTTATTACAAAATAAACACTGAAATATCACATGGCCATAAGTATTCAGACCCTTTGCTGTGACACTTGTATATTTAACTCAGGTGCTGTCCAATTCTTCTGATCATCCTTGAGATGGGCCTACACCTTCATTGGAGTCCAGCTGTGCTTAATTATATTGATTGGACTTGATTTGGAAAGGCACACACCTGTCTATGTAAGGTCCCACAGTTGACAGTGCTTGTCAGAGTAAAAACCAAGCCATGAAGTCCTAGGAACTCTCCATAGACCTCCGAGATAGAATTGTGTTGAGGCATAGATCTGGGGAAGGGTATAAAAACATTGCTAAAGCATTGAAAGCACCCAGGAGAACAGTGGGCTCCATCATTGTGAAATGGAATAAGTTTGAAACCACCACAACTCTTCTTAGAGCTGGCCGTCTGGCTAAACTAAGTAACCGGGCAAGAAGGGACATGGTCAGGGAGGTGACCAAGAACCCAATGGCCACTCTAAGAGAGCTTCAGAGTTCCGCTGCAGAGATGTTTGTCCTTCTACCAGGTTCTCCCATCGCTGCAGAGGAACTCTGAAGCTCTCTTAGAGTGGCCATTGGGTTCTTGGTCACCTCCTGACCATGTCCCTTCTTGCCCGGTTACTTAGTTTGGCCAGACGGCCAGCTCTAAGAAGAGTTGTGGTGGTTTTCAAACTTATTCCATTTCACAATGATGGAGCCCACTGTTCTCCTGGGTGCTTTCAATGCTTTAGCAATGTTTTTATACCCTTCCCCAGATCTATGCCTCAACACAATTCTATCTCGGAGGTCTATGGAGAGTTCCTAGGACTTCATGGCTTGGTTTTTACTCTGACAAGCACTGTCAACTGTGGGACCTTACATAGACAGGTGTGTGCCTTTCCAAATCAAGTCCAATCAATATAATTAAGCACAGCTGGACTCCAATGAAGGTGTAGGCCCATCTCAAGGATGATCAGAAGAATTGGACAGCACCTGAGTTAAATATACAAGTGTCACAGCAAAGGGTCTGAATACTTATGGCCATGTGATATTTCAGTGTTTATTTTGTAATAAATCTGCAAAAATGTCTACAAGTCTGTGTTTTTCTGACAATATTGGGTGCTGTGTGTGCATGAACGAGGAAAAAAATGAAATTAATTGATTTTAGCAAATGGCTGCAATATGACAAAAAGTGAAAAATTTAAGGGGGTCTGAATACTTTCCGAACCCACTGTATGCTGTTACTTGTTTATATGTTTATTCGTTGTTGTTGTTTTTTTGTTGCTAGACTATGACAAAGTAGCTATTCTTACCAGGCCCTTCTTGGCCAGGTCATGAGAGTCTAAATTGCCCTGTAGGTGTGAGTGTGTGAGTGAATGGTGTATGTACCCAGGTATGTAAACAGGCCGCCATTGTAAATAAGAACTTTTTCTTAATGGCTTGCCTGGTTAAATAAAGGTTAAATAAATAAATAAAACTACAGTCCAAAATTCCGATGACATCACCCGGACACATTCTGCCGTGACAGCGGCTCACAGGACAACAGCTTCAAGCACAGCTTAACACTGGTCGAAGTAAGGAAGTCTCAGTTTCAACTGTGGAGAGAAGACTTCGAGCTGCAGGTTTGACAGGTCGAGTGGCAGTAAGAAAGCCATTGCTAAGATGGCAAAATAAGAAAAAGAGGCTTGAAATCTTGACATTTTGAAAGGTTTTTGTAGGCCGTCAAGTAAGCGAAAATGGAAAATGGGGGTGTTCTAAAACTACGGTAATATATATGTATGGCATTTAGCACACTTTTATCCAGTAGTGAATCCATGCATTTTTCAGCATGTGTGGTCCCAATGGGAATGGGTTTTCTAACAGTTTTTTTCACTCGTAAATTTGCAACTTGTACTCTGTAGTCTAATATATTATTGTAATGTAATGATTATTTGTTGAAATTATAGTTGTGCTTTGGCAACGTTTGGCAATGGTTGTATTTGTCTATACGTTGGTGTCAGAACTAAAAGAGTGAGTGTATCTGTGCACGTGCGTGCGAGTGTGTGTGTGTGTGCGTGTGTGCGTGTGTGTGTGCATGTGTGTGCGTGCGTGCGTGTTTGTGTGTGTGTGTGAGTGCGTGTGTGTCTCTGTGTGTGTGTGTGTGTGTGTGTGTGTGTGTGTGTGTGTATAAGTGTGTGTGTGTGAGTGCGTGTGTGTGTGTGTGTGTGTATAAGTGTGCATGTGAGTGTGTGTGTGTCTCTGTGTGTGTGTGTGTGTGAGTGCATGTCTCTGTGTGTGTGTGTATAAGTGTGTGTGTGTGTATAAGTGTGTGTGTGTGTGTGTGTGTGTGTGTGTGTATAAGTGTGTGTGTGAGTGCGTGTCTCTGTGTGTGTGTATAAGTGTGTGTGTGTGTGTGTGTGTGTGTGTGTGTGTGTCTCTGTGTGTGTGTGTAGGAGGTACCCACCTGTCCTGGCCAGTCTCTAACCCATTTGTCCCTCTTCCCCGTCATCTTCCTCAAGCCCATGCGGCAGTTCCTCAAACAGTCCTTCAGCGTAAAACGCATTGTCCGTTCCACATCACACAGCCACGCCTGCACACAGACAGACAGAGAGACAGCGCACAGACAGAAGGACACAGTCACAGGCAGACAGAGAGACATCACACAGACAGGGAGACACCACACAGACAGACAGACAGACCGAGAGACACCACACAGACAGACAGACCGAGAGACAGCACACAGACAGAGGGACACGGAGTCACAGGCACACAGAGAGTATGCGTATATTCCAGCATACTGCATAATCACACACTAAATCATCCATACTGTATAGTATGCTGTGCAATTACACAGTACAAACAGGCAACTAACAAAATAAAGGAAACATTTGAGTAAATGTTGTCCTGTAGATTACATCACAGCCATATTTCATTTCCATTACTTGTTGATTAACTTGTATTTCTTAACTAAACATTTTTTTCTAAACAGTTTCATGTCATGTGAGATTATAGTTTGCAAAAAAACGGTCTCTCATAACGTTCAGCTTTACATTACTTTACACCACTGAGCACTGCGTTATTCAGCGTTGAAGATCTGAAATGGGGAACAGTTGATAACAGAGGAGGGGGTGAGTCTCACCTCGACTGGCCCCTCGAGCAGCACTGGGTGGGTGAAGTCTACAAACTCCCCATCCGATGAGAACATGGCGTTCGCCTCCGACTTACTGCTGATCCCCATCTGAAGAGCACACACTCTGAGAGAACTGGTTCTGTATGTGTTAGCTTGGTGTGTGTGCGTGTGTGTGTGTAGTTGTGTGTCTGCGACTGTGTGCATGTGTGTCTGTGTGTGTGTATATAAGTGTGTGCGTGAGTGTGTGTGTGTGTGTGTGTCTGTATACGTTTGTGTGTGAGTGTGTGTATATGTGTGAGTGTGTATAAGTGTGTATGTGTGACTGTGTGTGTGTGTGTGTGTGTGTGTGTGTGTATAAGTGTGTGTGTGTGTGTGTGTGTGTGTATAAGTGTGTATGTGTGACTGTGTGTGTGTGTGTGTGTGTGTGTATAAGTGTGTGTGTGTGAGTGGGTATAAGTGTGTATGTGTGAGTGTGCATGTGCATAAGTGTGTGTGTGTGTATGTGTGAAAGTGATTCTCGGAGAGTACCTTAGTGATCCGAAGGCTCTTTATGTTGTCGAAACACTTCTTGAGGTGCGGCTGAACAGCCTCTGGGTTGCGCGCCTGTCCTAGGATCTCCAGAAGGTCGTCGTTGGACAAGAAGTAGAATCGAGGGAAGATCTGCCGCTTCGTCTCCAGGTACATGTCCAAGGACTTCTGGATCTCCTCCAGCTTACTGTTCATCTCAGAGAGCTTCTCCAGCAACCCTGGGGTGGGAGGAAGGAGCACACTCAGTCACGTAACAATCAGAAATTACGCTTTATTGTGAATAGATGTGAGCCTTGTACCTGTTATGTGTTTTTGTCTTCGGCTAATGTTTGTTTCCTATTTCCTACACTTTCATATAAATATCTTGTTCGAGCAGACTCTTAACTTCTCCCATGTCCCTTTCCATCTTCCTCTCCTGGGGCCTCATTAACAAATTATCATACAATCAAACTTAATTGTACAGTGTGTGTACACACATATTTCATGAAAATTATGGAATGTATCGATATGAATGTGAACACACCTAAGATCCAAATATTAACGTCAGCTCCATAACTTGCATATTGCATATTTCCTTGTGACTGAACGGAAGCAATACAGCAGAGAAGTAAATGTCAAAATTAGAATAATCAAAAATGTTTGTTCACTAGTGCTGCTGTTGTAGTAGCTGGAAGACAGACATTATTTATATTAACATGTTTTAATGCTAATATACACATCTGTAAATGTCTGTAAACAGCTATTGGCTGTTTTTAATTGATAGCTCCCAGGAAAATAATGAAATCAACACACGTGCATTAAATAACACGTGTCACTAGCTCCTCTCTGCTAAAAAGCACATCACAGGTAACACAGTGTGAAATGTGCCTCAGCATTAGGGAGCACAAGCCCTTAAGAAAGCCCTGTGATAGGACGGGGTGATCAATGTCACCGGCAGGGATAATACCAGACTCTCTCCAATCAACATCTCTCCCATTTACGTACAGTGATTTTTATTTAAACATTCACCTACATGGCAGACTATATCTGAATTTCTCTCATTCAACACTGTGTAATCTGCCAAAGCCACAGTTTCAGCAGGACATGATATCCAAAAAATGCTGTTCTTATGTAGCCAATGGATTGTGATAGGCTATACAAGCATGGAATTTTTACAAGTTTAAAAAGTTTACCACAGATTGTTATTTGTAAGTTACAAAAAAGTAGTCGATAATAATTTTGGTATAAAAATAATCACATTTACACCTACGCCTATTCTGGACTGATTCTTATTTAGGAAATTCTTCTTTATACACATTATTTCAAACCCATTGTATACAATAGTAATATGTTTGTATTGAATGGTGGTTTTATGTTCCACACATGTGGGATTTATTTACACACACAAACACACAGCCAAATATGTGCTTTAAGCAGGTTTGATAAATCAGACGCACCTGGATGATGTGTTCCTCTCAGGGCATTGTTGTCCGTGTTGAGTCTGTCCATGATTGTCTTCCAGCTGGAGTTAATCCCGTCAAATTCTGTGGTCTCCCTAGGCAACTGTTTCCGAATGTCCTCCCCAAGGAATATATTCTGAGTGTTACAGACACAGTGGAGAACAGTCAGAATTTGGCCATATACAGATGTGTGTATGTGTGTGCACTGTGCATGCCTGAGCAGTATACATGTGTGGTGGGTAAAAGTAGAGGTGCAGTTCCCTGGTACCTCCAGGTACATCCACTGTCTCTGTACAGTCAGGATCATCTCAATGACCTCCAGCACCAGTGACAGGCAGCGCTCCCAACGGTCCACCTCCTTCTCAAAGGCGTGTACGAAACGGGAGGCCTTCATCGTGCAAAGAGTGACCTGGTTGTCTTCCAGAGCCTGGAACACCTCCTCTGTGGCCCTGAACACACACACATCACCTGGTCAACAATAATACATACGCACACACACACACACACACACACACACACACACATACATACATACATCACCTGGTCAACAATAACACACACTTACACACACATACATACACACACACATCACCTACAATAATGCACACACAAGCACACGTGCACGCACACGCACACACACACACACACACACACATCGCCTGGTCAACCATAATACACGCCTACACAGGTACGGGATCACAACCACAAAAGGAACCACAACACTTTGTGGTTGTGTTTCTATTCTAGTGCTCCTTGACATAAGTGCTGCTTTTGACACTATTGACCACCAGATACTCCTTTACAGGCTAGAAAACCTGGTTGGTTTGTGTGGACGGGTACTCTCATGGTTTAAATCATACCTATCAGACAGGTATCAATTTGTGCAATTAGATCAAGAGTTCTCTGACTACTCTCAGGTTAAATATGGTATTCCACAAGGCTCAGTGCTTTTACTGTTCTCATTATACTTGCTTCCACTGGGTAATGTTATTTGTAAACATGGTGTGAATTTCCATTGCTATGATACACAGCAGATGATACACAGCTGTACATATCAACGAAACCAGGTGAAATACTTCAACTCACTCAGTTAGAGGCTTGTATCTCAGATATAAAGAATTGGATAACAGTAAACTTCCTGCTTTTGAATTCAGATAAAACAGAGATGATGGTCTTGGGCCCCCAAAAATTAAGGAACAAGTTGGATCTGCAGTTAAATGCAGGTGATTGCCTGGTTGCATCAAGTCTGACGGTCAAGAACCTTGGTTTTATTATTGATCAGGATCTTACATTTGACACTCATATTAAAAACACTTCCAGAGTGCCCTTCTTTCACCTAAGAAACATAGCTAAAATTAGGCACATTCTGTCATTAGCGGATGCAAAAACCTTGATGCATGCTTTTGTCGCATCGAGGCTAGACTATTGTAATGCCTTATTATCTGGCTGCTCTAGTAGCTCTCTTAAGAGTCTTCAACTGGGGCCTCCCGCGTAGTCCAGTGGTTACAACATCCAATGCTGGTCACGGAGACCGGGGATCAATTCCCCGTCTCGCCAGAGTCGGCTCTGGCCGGGAGTGCCACCAGGGGCGGCGATTGGCTGTCCGCCCCAGGGAGGGGGGAGGGAAGCCGACATGACGTTCGCTGCGCATAAGAGTAGCCCTGTAGTACCGGGTTATGGCCGACGGCTTGGCGAGTGCCGTCTCGGAAGAGGCGTTACTTCGCCTTTGTCACTACCGGTCGCATGACTACGGCAGCGAACTCACATTACTAGGGGAGGATTGACATAAATATAGCGTGTCTAATTGGCTACCAAATTGGGAGAAAATGGGATAAAATCAGAAACAAAAATACAATTTTTTTTTAAAAAGAGTCTTCAACTACTAGAGCATACAGCGGCACGTATTTTGACTAGATCTAAGAAGTATGAGCACATTACTCCTGTGTTAGCATCACTACATTGGCTTCCTGTTAAATATCGGGCTGGTTATAAAGTACTGCTAACTTTTAAAGCAGTGAACGGACTTGCACCTTTATATCTGACCGAAATGATTATCCCGTATAACTTAGTTCACAAGAAGCCGGCCATCTATTACTCCCTAGAATTTTTAAAAGCACAGCTGGTGGTAGAGCCTTCTCTTTTAGAGCTCCTCTGTTGTGGAACAGTTTACCAAAGCATGTTAGGGATTGGGACAGTTTCAATTTTTAAGTCTAGATTAAAATCTTTTCAGCCTAGCCTACTGCCAAACATAGTCTAGGTGGAGAGATGGAGAAGGCCGTGCCCTAGTGTCTTATGGAGTGAGAAACTTTCCATACTGTCACCTCCTCAACATGTTACCACCACTGTTAGGCTGGTTATCCTTGATCGGGTGTGGATGGTTTGGAACTCCCTCATGGCTGCGTGTTTTCTCTGTCCCTCTCCTAATAGGTATGCTGCCATAGCTTACACCTGTCGGGGCTATTATATAGTATATTTCCTATGCTTGTACTCCCCTGCTCTCACATAATGCCTGGGGGCACCTGCCCCCGAGCCTTGGATCCTACGAGAAGTGTGAGCTGCCCCCATTAACCCTCACCCCCATGCCTACCCCAGTCCCTGGATCTGGACCCCCTTCACGTGGTTTAGCCCCCCACTGACTACCTAACTCAGGAGGCACAAAGTCATCCAGCCCTGAGTCACCTTGGACTGACCATGATATGGTATTATTTGGTGTCCCCCCCTTTTAGTCTGGTTCCTCCCAAGGTTTCAAACCATTGCCACTGTCGCCTTAGGCTTGCTTTTGGGGGGGTCTAGGCCTGGGTTCCCTTCTGTTAACCATTTTGTGACAACTCACTTGTGAAAAGCGCTATACAAATAAATTTGATTTGATTTGAACACCTGGTCAAATAAAAAGTATAAAAAATACATGAATTCAACAATTCCTCCTTGTAAGCACTGAGCTGAGATTGGCTTCTTCTCTCTGGTGAATATGAACATGCCTGTTATTGGGATTGATTTGGCTTCTCTTCCACATACCAGTGAGGAAGGCAATCTTCACCGCCCTGCACTCTTGATAACAAAGACACACGCCTCAAACTCGGAGGAATACGGACAAAAGGAGGCGGACGAGGTGAGCGCAGTGTGAGAGGTAACTGTGGCAACGGCTTCACGCGGTGCAGCGCCGTTTCCATGCCGACGGCAGCTGCCCTTGATGGGTCCAGACTCGGCTGGCGGTGTCTGGAGTACACTCCTCTTTCTATACCTGCTGTTCTACATCGAACTAGTTCTCTTTTCACACTGATTGAAACTGAGTGCTTCCCTCAGCAATATCAGGCTCCGGGCGTCTGTTGTGCAAATAAATACTATTACTGGTAGAGCCATTAAGGCGTATTAATAACAATAATGAATGTAACTGGTTCAGTGTGAAGAAGAACGTGAATGTCGACCTGGTTTCTCTGGGGCACTATAAGGAGCTAGCGACATGACCTCCGTGTATTCATTTGCATATCTAGTCTTTGTCTCAAAGCCATAACGGCCCGCTCGTTTGCTCGAACAATGCCTTGAAATCAAGTTAACGCTCTCAGAGGAGAAGAGGATGAGTTGTCATGGCAGTGAGAGACCATGAATACAGAACCTTTCATACTATCAAGAGAAACAAATAACAGAGAGACCCTTGAGCAGGGATACGTTTCTGAAAATAGGCACCTGAGCTCCAGCTGGAGTGAGAAACAGACAACAGGTCTGGCCTGCAGCTCGCTCTACCGCACACAATGTCTGAATCGCTCTACCGCACACTGTGTCTGAATCATTCTACCGCACACTATGTCTGAATCAGTCTACTGCACTATGTCTGAATCAGTCTACTGCACTGTCTGAATCATTCTCCCACACACTGTCTGAATCATTCTACCGCACACTGTCTGAATCGCTCTACCGCACACTGTCTGAATCGTTCTAACGCACTGTGTCTGAATCGCTCTACCGCACACTGTCTGAATCATTCTACCACACACTGTGTCTGAATCGCTCTACCGCACTGTCTGAATCGCTCTACTGCACACAGTCTGAATCGCTCTACCGAACACTCTGTCTGAATCGACACACTCAGAGACGCCACATCAAACACACTCATGCAGAAAATATATTCATTCATGCAAGAATTTTCATAAATCTGTTCAGGGGTCTTTTCGGCTGTGACTGGACAAAAATATTCAAATGTGAAGACAAGGTCTCAACACAATAAAAAGGTGAGCTGTTTCTGTACTGTGTGGTGTGTCTGTCTGTCTGTCTGTCTGCATGTATGTATGTGTATGTGTGTGTGTGTATGTGTCTTGTGTCTCCCTTATATTACAGAGTTTATCAAAATGAAACTAAACCCATCATCTTTGTTTGCCTGTGTTCACATCAAGGCAGCGGATGCCTGTAGCCCTTTCCCTAAATCAGCTGTGCTGTTGGGATGCTCATTGATTTGGGCTGGAGACGGGCTGGGCATGCCCTACTGTACAGCAGCAGCCCATGGAGGTACGCTCTATGAACATCTCACACACTGGGGGGCAGTGTTGCACTGCAGGCAAGTCCACGTATGATCTCAGTTGAATGTGCTAAAGAAATAATAAAGACACAAATCAATAGCAATAATAACAAGACCAACTCAACCTTAAGCTTTTTAGGTATGTGCAGTATGTAAGAACTAAAGCCTCCACTTGCCATGGAAAACCAAACACAAGTATATAAAAACTCCACACACAGAAAAAAGGAGCAGATCTCCTTCCCTCAGAGATGCTCTTCCCATCAGCCATCACATCCCATCAGTGATACAGCCTCAGTACTTTAAATTCATGTGCTTATACACTACCGGTCAAAAGTTTTAGAACACCCCAATTTTCCAGTATTTACTGAAATTTAAGCAGTTCAAGTCTAGTGAATAACCTGAAATGGTACAATGGTAAGCGGTAAACTGCCAGAGGTTATATAAAAAATAACTAAAAATTGTAATAAAAAAAAGTTTAGGTTACCAAAAACAGAAAAATAATGTATATTTCAGAGTTATAAAAAAAGGCCCTTTTCAGGGAACAAGTAATGGTTTAACGTGGGTTAACAGTCACTCTGTGCAAGTCGCTGACTCTGGATCCAGCAAAAGAGCCCCAGACCACCAGTCTTCAGTAGTCCACTGGCGGTGCTTCATGGCCCAGGCAAGCCTCTTTTTCTTATTTTGCCATCTTAGCAATGGCTTTCTTACTGCCACTCGACCTGTCAAACCTGCAGCTCGAAGTCTTCTCTTCACAGTTGAAACTGAGACTTCCTTACTTCGACCAGTGTTAAGCTGTGCTTGAAGCTGTTGTCCTGTGTGCCGCCTATTATGCAAGCTGTTGACTCTCAGAAACTTGTCTTCTGATTTTGTTGTGGCTTTGGGTCTGCCAGACCTCTTCCTGTCAGAGTTTCCTCCAGTTTCCAAGTACCTTTTGATGGTGTAGGAAGCTACTCACTGCCAAAACATTTACATTATTTTTCAGTTTTTGGTAACCTAAACTTCTTTTTTTAACCTCTGGCAGTTTACCGCTTACCTTTGTATCATTTCAGTTTATTCACTGGACTTGAACTGATTAAATTTCAGTAAAAACTGAAAAATGGGGGTGTTCTAAAACTTTTGACCGGTAGTGTATGTGTATGAAATCATGGCTGTGGTCTGTGTTATATGTGTCATGGTATCAGGGTATAAGGGTCAGCGTTATGCATCATGTCTGTGTGAGCGGTACATTGGGTGCTACCATCACTGCTGTGTGTGTGTGTGTGTGTGTGTGTGTGTGTGCGTGTGTGCCCTCTCCCAGGCTGGGGATGAATAGAGGAATCGCTGGGAGGTAATTACAGGTGACTTGGTGCACTGTCACACACAGCATGTCCAGGGCGACCAGTTATTGTCGTGACTGTTCACAGAAGGATCCTCCTCTCCAGAGCCAATGCTGCTATCTCTCAGGGACCATGTGTTTGGTGTCTTATTACACCCTCTCTTTATCTGAGATCACTGTTATTTCACAGTCTGGAGATCACTGTTATTACACAGTCTCTTTATCTGAGATCACTGTTATTACAGTCTCTTTATGTGAGATCACTATTATTACACAGTCTGAGATCATTGTAATTACAGTCTGGAGATCACTGTTATTACACTGCCTGTTTATCTGAGATCACTGTTATTACACAGTCTCTTTATCTGAGATCACTGTTATTACAGTCTCTTTATGTGAGATCACTATTATTACACAGTCTGAGATCATTGTAATTACACAGTCTGGAGATCACTGTTATTACACAGCCTGTTTATCTGAGATCACTGTTATTACACAGTCTCTTTATCTGAGATCACTGTTATTACACAGTCTGAGATCACTGTAATTACACAGTCTGGAGATCACTGTTATTACACAGTCTGGATATCACTGTTATTACACAGCCTGTTTATCTGAGATCACTGTTATTACACAGTCTGAGATCACTGTTATTATAATCTGAGATCACTGTTATTACACGGTCTGAGAATACTGTTATTACACAGTCTCTTTATCTGAGATCACATCAACCCCCTTGATTATCTTTTCTCTCACCAAAGGAGCATCTCCTTTTCTGAAGCTTATTTAGCTAACCAATACCACCATTGACAATTTCCCCATCATGTGGGGGGAGAAAGGTGTCAGTAATTGTGAGGCACTGCTGATGTTGTATCGACTGATGATTTTGTATTCATGCTGTTCTTGCTAGGTCCTAGTGTAAATGCAAAAAGGCACAACATTTAGTGGCATACATAGGGAAAGTGAAACCCTCTTCAACAGTAACAAAATGCTGGAGATGTACTTCTCTCTAGCAGCAGTCATGAAGGTGAGGGGAAAAAAGATGAGGGGACACAAATATCTGACAAAGAAACTCGAAGATCACGTTTGCGAGGAGTGAGAAGGCAGTAGACGAGTCATCAAAACAGGGGGAAAAACCACATCCTCTGCCGAAAACAGGGATTTGACATTCTATAAATAGTTGCTGAGATTGGCGTGTAAAAAAGGGACGTCTTTAAGCGGAATGTGGCATATGGTGACGGCCGTCGCAGGTGGGTGAGAGCGTGCCACTCGCAGGAGGGCTGCCAGATGGAGGAAGGTGGTAGGCTTTGTCCTATAACACACACAGATCTTCCTCCTCTTTTCAATCAAATGTTTACAGGGACCTTCATTGGGCTAAAGGAAACCACAGAGAGTTGTTTGATTGAGCATATCAAGGGGTTATTTTTCAATAAAAATATTGTGCGAGATTATGCTGTTTATGTTGATGACTCATAATTATTATTATTTTTTTTTTTTTTTTTTTTCAGATTTTTTCCCCGTTTTTCTCCCAATTTAGTAGCCAATTATACCCTCTATTTTATTTTCAATTCCCCACCCTCACGAGTCCGCCGCCCGTCCTCCGGGAACGAGATTCGTATTCCTGGACCTATTTCCCCGCCTTCTTTCGAGACGGAGATCTTCCACGGACTCCATTAACCTTCTCCTCGGCGGACTCGTGCCGGCTCTCCCTCCCCCCCCCCCGGAGGCGGACAGCCAAATGCCGCCTCCAATCGGGCTGACGACCAGGGCCGGTCTGGTAGAAACGCGGGTTTCGATCCGCGTCCCTGACGGGCAGCGCACACCGCTCCAAAGCGCGGTGCACTAGACCGCTGGGCCATCCGCCAGCCTCGATGACTCATAATTTGACCATATACAGTGTGTATATATATATATATATATATATATATATATAAAACATTGGAAACTTCATTTTTTAAACACAGGTTTCAGGATTCCTAGGGCCATTTCGAACAATATTGAAGGAAAGCAAAATGAGCATAAGAATAAAATTGTAGTATAGGCAAAATGTGATGGCTTTGATGGTATCATGTATTACTTGCAAGGCGGCAATGGTGCATACAGGCCAGGTTGCTGTATGCCATAGTTATGTCTTATGCACAAACCTCATGTTTAGTTAGAAAGAGGAAGCTACTCTCAATGTCTATAAGGGTGTCACCTAGGGTAAGTGTTTGGTTGGACGCACCAGCAAAAACTCGAAGTCTGCAAAGGAATCTGAACTGTGGGTTCAAGTCCTGGCTGTGGTTCTGCTGTTAAATCATTCAGGGAGTTAAGGCCAATTTATGCTTTATGCGACGTGTCGCGCAAGTGATGTCAAAATGACAGAAATGTGTCTCAGAACGTTGTGCAATGTGTCCCGGGACACTTGTCGCGTAAAGCATAAATTGGCCTTTACCATCTGAGGGAGTGTTGGTATTTACACCAAGAATTGAAAGAGAAGGGTGAGTCTTCTCCAGTCTTCCAACTCTATGTCGTATATGAACATCAAACTCTCATCTCATCTCATTGTCTAAGCCGCTTATTCCTGGTCAGGGTCGCGGGGGGGCTGGAGCCTATCCCAGCATGCATAGGGGCGAGAAGCAGGAATAAACCCTGGACAGGTCGCCAATCCATCGCAGGGCACACACACCATTCACTCACACACTCATACCTACGGGCAATTTAGACTCTCCAATTAGGCTAACGTGCATGTCTTTGGACTGTGGGAGGAAACCGGAGTGCCCGGAGGAAACCCACGCGGACACGGGGAGAACATGCAAACTCCACACAGAAAGGCCCCCGGCCTGGATTCGAACCCTTCTTGCTGTGAGGCGACAGTGCTATCCACTGCACCACCGTGCCGCTGAACATCAAACTGTTATTTGAATTTGTAGGGAAATGGATAAAACATGTTGATTTAAAAATGTGGTTTGGTGGCTCATCCAGTGGTGTACCCAGCGGAGGCCTTGCTGTTAATGCAGATCTTCCCTACGTGACATTTTCACACTAATGGGAACTCAAAATCTATTTTAGTCTCCTCTTGGAAACATATACAAAAAATAACAGTGAGGTCAAGATTAACGTTTTATAGTTTTATAGTAAACTGTCCAGTATGGCCTTGAATAAAGGATTACCTTTTAAATTAAAGCTATAAATAATTTACAAGCACTTTTTTGTGAAAGTTGTTTATCTTTTTATCAGCTTGGGGCTCTGGCTGTCTCTCTCTGCCATTCCTGGTGCCCTCAGGGTGAGTGAGTAACTAGCGCCGCCACATTCCATAGCCCTGACTTTCATTCAATGTGATCAGGCAGTTTTCTTGTTTTTTTACACACATGCAATCTGTAAAACTAGTTCACAACTCCAGGGAAACAGTGGGTCGCTTCAGATTAACGTCTCACTGTAAATGACCAATTACCCAAGACTAGGAGCGAGCCGATGTTATAGCTCAGTTAGACAGGGTTTTAAAAATAAGGTAATGAGTCAATTAGGTAAAGTCAATTAGGGGTACCATCTTAATGAGGGAAATTTGTTACAGGAGGTTCTGGCCGTAATGACCTGCTGAACACATACTGTAGGCAGTGTACGCAATTATGATCAGGTTCCAGTAAACTTAAATTGTTTTAAGTTGCAGGAATGTTTTGCCTTGAGGTGAGTGTTGCTGGCAGACATGGAAGGAGCAGCTTTCCATGTCTGTGACAATTCCAATGTCAAAACACAAGCATATTGGCAGTGCAGTTATCATGTCTGCATATGATAAGCTATTAATTTACACATTTAGTTCAGAAGTAATTGGTTTATATCACTGTATATGACTTGGTAATTAAGGGCTTGCTTCAGAATGGATAAAGTGTACATCTTAGTTTAGTACACTCCCCCCTCCAACAGCACAGGTTTACCTCAGTGATCTGTGACCCCTCAGTGACCTTTGACCCCTCCCTGACCTCTGACCTCTCCCTGACTCACCTCAGTCTGTGGTGACCTTTGTCTTTGTACGGTGCGATATCCAGGCAGGTCTCCTCCCATGCCAACGCGATGCCTTCCAGAGACTGGAATATAAAACAGTGTGTTAACGGGCAGAAGCACCTCTCCTGAAACTTTATGCTTAATGGAGCAGTCTGCTTAGTGTAGCTCTGTGCAACAACTGTAGTTTAAGGGCTTCAAGACAATTTAAAGCAATTTTCAGACAGGTAAGATTTCTCTCAAGAGCCACAGATTTTCCACAGCGAGAGGAACTTTGAGTCTCACTCCTCCTCCATTACTCACCATGACTCCTCAATCTCTGGCATAAGACAGGCTTTTCAAAGGCCCAGTCCTGCCTCTATTCAGAGAAGCCTGGTTATTGTAACCCCAGCGAATGCAGTCTGATACATTTGGGAAATGTAAAATAAATGACTAGGCACGAGAGTGAGTCCCAGCCTCCTCTGTGCACCGCCCTGGTACACAAGGCCTGGGGTCTGGAAGAACTTAAAAACTGTACCGATTTCCCCCTCCCCTGTGCCTGCATTTGGATTCAGTGGCAGTCTGGGAGTAGCCAGGGTTTAGTTTACACCTGCAGCTCCAAAGTCACAGCCACTTTAAACTGACAGCTCTGTAGCTAGCTAGTTTGCACTCTTTAATGGAGCTTAAGGAACATGACAGATGAAAAGCAGGCGGGGTGGATGGGGTGTAGAGAGGCACACCTGCTCGATGGAGAGCTCTTTGCTGGCTGCTCCCGAAATCTCGCTGATCTTCTCTGCATGCAGGTGCATCCCCAGGGCGACGATCTTCTCCAGGGTGAAGTCTGAGGCGGTCTGGTCGAAGGAGTGCTGCACCTCTGCTTTGATCTGCTCCCAGTGCCTGGTGATGAGGGGGGCACAGTGAGAGGGGGGAGCACCGGAATACACACAGGATTCAGACTATTTAAAACACCAATCCGTCAAAAAGGAACAGAGCAGAGGCCACCAGCCATTCAGAGCAGGCCTGATATTTCACCAGGGAGAAAGGGGGAGCACGCTGTGGGCCTCTGGGAGGCCGGGGGACAGCCATTTTGCTTGTGTTCTGTAACCCACATTTGAGTTCTGCTAACATGAGTAAACCAAGTCCTATTTTTTAAAAGAAAGGAATTGTCTCTCTTTTTCCCGCTGCCTGAACACGCTGGGGTTACTGCAGAAGAAGCTCTTTCATGGCTTATTTTAGCATACTGGACACACTAAAAAACACATTGGATGAGGCCACTTTTAATATTATTTATTAGATTATGGAAAGGTGTGACCGAAATACCGGTGTGACCCTTAATAAACAAACAAGAATGCATCATGTCACTGCCCTTCATCATGAGAGATATAGGGACAATCCCCAACAGGGTTCATCACAAGCTAGTTTGCCACCTAAGCTAATATTAGCTAACTAGCTGAGAGGTTACTCTAGCTAGTTAATGCTGGGATGCTGGATGTAGATGGGGCGCTAGTGAGCATAATTATGATGTCATAACCAGCAAATCCAGAAAGCTAACATTACCTATTGGATTCCAACTCACTGCCAAAAGCTAAGGATTTTATCTACCATCTCTTTCTTCCATTTGTTCACCTGTAACATATTTTGTTTCGCCTTGCTGATCCTCTCTGACTCCCTAGTGTCAGAGAGGACAAAATAAGAAAATTGTTTGTGTGCCACAGTATTAGATGGAACAATGGCTTTGCGAACATATTTTTACATTCATTGTAAGAGCAATCTTGCATTAGCTTTGAATCATTAGCATATAACAAATTCTAGAAACGCCCAACATCCTCCCTACTTAAGTTAACCCTCCTTTTTCAGAATGACAGCCAACGCATAGGTGATCTTTCCTCTGATTCCATCTCCAGTGTCTTTCCCAGTGGGATTATGAAATCTGGGCTAGCATGGACGACAGGGCCACTGCTGAGCTGGCTGCTGCTGCTCAGTAATGTCCAAATTAATCTGGGAGCTGACAACAGCAGCACAAGCTTGCTGGCCTAAAAGTCAAGGTTAGTCTTATAATAGCGTTTGGATTCTTCCTTGTACAGCATGTACCGATTTCCCTAATCCCCAGTGTGCAGTTTGAGATGCTGATGGGCCATTGTACGGAAGGGGGGGGGGGGGGAGGGTTGTGGACAGAGGCGTGTGAAAGAGAGGTAGGGCCTCCCTTACCTGTCCCTCATGGCGGAGTTCCTGAGGTCCGAGATCAGGGGAATAGTCCTCTTGAACTGGTCAATCCTCTTCTTGGAGGAGCCGATGATTTCCCAGTTCTTCTCCTGTCAACGCCACAGCGTGTTACAACTAGAGCACGAAGCATTCACAGCGTGTTACAGCTACAGAACGAAGCATTCAGGGGCCACAGCGTGTTACAGCTACAGTATGAAGCATTCAGGGGCCACAGCGTGTTACAGCTACAGTACGAAGCATTCAGGGACCACAGCGTGTTACAGCTACAGTATGAAGTATGCAGGCAGTGGCAGGGGCCGGGAGGGAGGGAGGGTAACTTGCCTTCAGCTCACGGCTCAGTTTGTGGAGCCTCTTGAACAGGAGCTGGGCGGTGCTCTCCATGCTCTCTGTCTGCAGGGCGGCCAGCTGGCCCACCTTCCACTCCTCCCAGTGACCCTCCCACTCATGTCTGATCTGCCACACCTGCTGCAGGTATTCCAGATCCTGGGTGGAAGGAGAGAAGGGGAGAGAGCACAAGGGAAGAATACGGAGAGGGAGAGATGGAGACGCTGTTTAACTCATGGATGGAATGTAGTATAGGCAGAGTGAGTTTGGGTGTCACTGTGTAGGTGCTATTAGGGACCCCACAGTAGCATCCAATCAGTGAACAGGTCCTCAAATGAGACCAACCCCCTCTTCACTAACAGGGTCCTCTTCCCTAATCCCTGGTCCCTGCTCACTATCACCCTAATCCCTGAGGGCCCTGTTCACCAACACCCTAATTCCTGGGGCCAGCTCACTATCTCCATCCCGTGCACTTCCTTGGAGGGGGGCTGCTCGATCTTGAAGATGGCCAGCCCGTGACGGATGGTGAGCTCCTCCTCCTTCAGGGCTTCCAGCTGGATGTGCAGAGAAGAGACCCGCTCCAGAGCTACTGCTGAGGTCACTGCACTGCTGAACGGACCTACACACACACCCACACACAGACACAGACACAAACACAGACACACAGACACACACACACGTCACTACACTGCACTGCTGAATGGACCTGCACACACACACACACACACACACACACACACACACACACACACACACTACACTGCACTGCTGAATGGGCCTGCACACACACACACACACACACACTCCACTGCACGGAGTGGAGCAGCTCGTACGCTCAGGCACACTGGATGCACGCACACACATATATATATATATGAACATAAAACACCCGATAGACCCGTCATATAAATTACACACATTCATAAACATACCACTTTGTTTTAATCCCCTTTTTTAAGAAAACAGGGGGGGGAGTTGGAGGAAGGGGGTGGGGGGATGGTGCGGTGAACTCTATTGTGGAGAGTGTAATAAGAGAGTTGGGTTTGTCCCAAACTCCTGTGCGGGCTGCCAGCTCTGCACACTCCCACAGTGCTCTCTGTCACACAGCAGCTGATCTTCACAACGCTGCCTCCTCTGGATGGGAGGAGCTCACGCACACACTGTTCACTGAGGGGGGCCCCGTGGAGGAAGGAGCAAAACTTCAACACTGTCACTCTTCACAATGGGCAGAGCAACCCTGGTGAGAGGACAAGAGAGAGACAATGAGAAGTGAGAGAAAGAGAGAAACAGGGAGCAAAAGAGGAGAGTGACAGGGAAGATGAAAGGACGAATGGAGAAAGAGAGTTTGCTGTTGGGATGAAT
>JAINUG010000184.1:1460000-1485000 GCA_029706075.1 Aldrovandia affinis | reverse complement strand
TTAAATGAAGTAAAAAGATGATTTAAACAAAATCCAAGAATGGGCAGATACATGGCAGATGACATTCAATACTGCTAAATGTAAAGTTATGCATGTGGGAAATAAAAACATTAGACAGGAGTATTTTATGGGAGGAGAAAAGTTAGTAGGTGTTCAATTTGAAAAGGACTTAGGAATTGTAGTTGATCAAAGCCTATCTGCATCAAAGCAGTGTGCTACAACAGTGAAAAAAGCCAACAGGATGCTGGGATACATAGCAAAAAGTATTGAGTATAAATCAAAGGAGGTTATATTAATGTTATATAATGCCTTTGTCAGACCTCACTTAGAATTCTGTGTGCAGTTCTGGGCACCGCACTAAAAGAAAGATATAGAAGCTCTTGAAAAAGTTCAAAGAAGGGCAACTAAACTGATACCTGGTATGAAAGGTAAAACTTATGATGATAGCCTTAAGGCACTCAATCTATTTAAGCTTAGCAAACGGAGACTTGGGGAGGATTTGATGGATGTTTTTAAATTCCTAAAAGGGATTAACAAAGTGAAATACCAAAGATTTTTTAAGATTAGTGGGGTCAGCAGAACAAGAGGCCACAGGTGGAAATTAGTTAAAGGCAAATTCCGCACAGATATTAGGACGTTTTTCTTTACAAAGAGAGTTGCCAATGCCTGGAACAGCTTGCCATGTCGGGTAGTAGAGGCAGAAACACTTGGGCTATTCAAGTCCAGGCTAGTACTACATACTCTTTAGATTAGGACATGACGAGCCGAACGGCCCGTTCTCGTAATTATGTATTCTTATGTTCTTAATTGCATTTGTGTGAATTTTCTCTGCTTGTTGTGTTTTACCCGGCATGTGCTTTTTCTGTAGCTGTGTGATGTCTGAGATCTGTCTTTACCTTTGTGAAGTGTACGAATCTGCATTCCAACACCAGCTCCAGTTTCGAATATAAATGGCGAGATTCAATATTAATTCAACAGCAGGCCTATAAGCTAATCAAATGGCAATTCAAATGACAGATAATGCCATATACATTTTAAGTTGAAGCTGAACCTGAAGCTGAACCTCCCAGCGAAGGGGTCCCCGATGATTGATGCCATGGAAGGCTCCATAGTGTCTCCTTCCCAGTCTACCAGGAGTCTTGGAGTGACCCTGGACAACCAGCTGTGCTTCTCGGGCCACATCGCAGCGATCACCCGAACCTGCCGATTCTCCTGCCGATTCCATAACATCCGGAGGATCCGACCGTTCCTCACCCAAGGGACCACACAACTCCTGGTCCAGGCCCTGGTGATCTTACGTCTGGTCTACTACAATTCCTTGCTGGCAGGCCTACCGACCTGTGCCATCAAGCGACTGCAACTAGTCCAGAATGCTGCCGTGCATCTGGTGTTCAATCAACTTAAGTTTTCCCATGTCACCCCTGTACTCTCCTCTCTGCACTGGCTCCTCATCACAGCACGCATCAGATTCAAATCACAGGTGCTGGCTTATCAAGCGGCTAGAGGAACTGCTCCCCCTTACCTCCAGACACTCATCACACCCTACACCCCAGCCAGACCCGCCCCGCCTCCTCTGGCAAACTGACTGTCCCATCCCTCTGGGCGCCCAGCAGCCGCTCCTCGCGGTCTCGCCTCTTCTCTGTGGTGGAATGACCATCCCACAATCAGTCAGGACCGCAGAATCACTGGCCATCTTCCGCAAGAGACTCAAAACCCACCTTTTCAGACTCCACTACCACTGAATTCTGAACATCTATTTACCAAGATTATCTGCTTTGCTAAAGCACGAGGGTTTGCGGTTATCACTTTAAACACAAAAATGAGGCTTCAGTAAAATGTAGTTAGTTATAATAGAACTCGTATTTAAACTACACTAAAATTAGGCTTCAGTTTAGATGTAGTTTGTAATAATACAGAACTCGTACTTGGACATGAGAACTAGCATTTACAGTGTGTGTGTGTGTGTGTGTGTGTGTGTGTGTGTGTGTGTGTGTGTGTGATCTGTTGGACTCTGTACCTGAGCCATGGCGCCAGGGGTGTCTTGCTGCAGTACCACCTGCACCCTGAAGAGGGGGTTGGGCGTGGTCTTGCTGTCTCCATTGATGGCCTTGGACAGCTCCTGCAGGGACCACTTTATATTGAGACGGAGAGCTTCCTCAACCATGATGTCCATCTTCTCTGTGTAAGAGACCCAGCGCTCCTGCACCTGAGAGAGAGAGGCAGGAGAGAGAGAGAGAGATTTGAGATTTAAAACCGCCTTTATTGGCACAAATCAGACAGAGGAACACAGTCCATCACACATCCCATGTGCTCAGATAGAACATGACAACAAACCACAAAGCATAGAGCTTACACAATTTCTGCAGAAATATTAAACCATAAAAATAAAAAAATATGAAAAAAAAGAGAAAAATACCAAAATACAAACAATAATATAGCAGTCATTTTAATGTCTCCATCACCTCCCACCATACACAAAACCCCTCCCACAGCCCATATGGAGCTAAACACCTCTAGACTGTTCACTGTCTTGTAATAAGCATGCTCAACCCTAAGGCGGGCCACAACCAGTCCTTGCAAAACCTGCATTGAGTCTATAGACCCCACACCCCAGATTTTATTTTCGAGGCCAACTTTGCCACCCCTGACATAAAGTTAATAAGAATATGAACATATTTTCTTCCTCGAGTATTTTTGATCAAAAACAAATAAATCAAAATAAAAACACATCCCCAATCCCAGACACCACAACTCTAATAACCTAAACAGTTCTACTAACCTAGGACACTGTAGGAACAAATGTGCTAACGTTTCATCCTGTGAACAAAAATGACATCCCACCCTGTGACTAGGATCCAGGTGTGCTATATGTCTGTTCGTGGCTATCGCCAAATGTACTATCCTCCACTGGAGGTCAGCTGTCCGCTTTTCAATTGGCAGCTTATACAGGGACCGCCAGCAGCCTTTCAGGGATTTATCTGGGCCAAAAAACTCAGACCACCTCGACACTTTCATCCCTACGAAGGACCGTAAGTGACACACTTTAACAGACATAGTATGCTGCAACATAGTATGCTGCTTTTTTCCCCATCTCCTCAAACTTCCCAAGCTGTGTGGTTGTGAAAGAGAAACTGGTCCTCCCCCTCCTGCCAATCCCCGACAGCAGGAACAACAGTCAGAGATGGGAAACTGTACTCGCCTTCACCATCCCACTGGTATAGTGTACCGTTTTCAGCAAACACTCTCAAGGGTTCTGGCAGGGACGCACAGACCTCCTCCACAATTCTGGTCAGCAACCTGGAAGACCCGATATTGGCCTTTTTTCCTAGGACATCAACAGATGTTTGTGTGGCCTTCAATAGATGTCCTAGTTTTACACAGCCCGTCTCACGCAGAGCAAACCGCAGGCTTGCTGAAGACAGTCTGTGATTCAATGAAGCTGTAAAACAGTGGCTCCTCAAACAGCCACAATCCAGATGGTGCATCATGGTCTCTGGTAGCCCACTGTAAAATGGGGTAAAAGTCCAGTAAGATCCGCTTCATCCAGCCGAATCAAAAACAGTTGTTTGCTGTACTCCAATCGACCAGCTCTCCGTAGAAAGCTCCTGTTTCTTCCTCCCCAACATATTGTCATTGCCAGGACTTGTATTAGTACCCAATCCACACTCAATGTTCTTTATTTCATCCTCTAGGTCCTGAACTGCTGCTTTGACCTTGGCTGTAGAATGTGCTGTGTACTGCTGGCAGGACACTCTAGCCTGAACTTTTCCCACCTCCCACTATTGACTTAAAGACTCAAATTCACCCTTTTTACTTTTACGCCATTTTTCCAAAATAAATCAAAACTCTGACAAAAAGCATTGTCTTGGAGTAAATTAGTATTGAGATGCCAGTATGATTTTACTCTCTCAGCAGGAGAGATCCATAAATTGATTGTAGTAAGATGGTGATCAGTGAAACCTACTGGACTAATTGTACTGCTAACCAATTGTGACCTAAGGCACTGAGAAATATAAATTCTATCTAACCTGGCAGTGCTAATCGTATTATCACTCACCCTAACCCAAGTGTATTGCTTAACATCAGGATGTTTGACCCTCCATGCTTCTATTAAATCTAAATGAGTAATTCACTTTCCCAATGTGCTGGATGATTGTGGGTGAGGTTCCTCATTCATCCTATCAAGGGTAAACTAGAGCATGCAGTTCAAATCCCCACCCATTACTATATAGTCTAGGCTAAGCTGCACCAACTCCTCCCTTAATTGCCTAAGAAACAATAATCTATCAGAGCCCTGATTGGGAGCATATACATTAATAAAGAAAAAATCGAAACCCTCTATCTCTAATCTTACCAGCAACGCCCGCCCCCTCACTAGCTCGGTAGTAGAAAGTATATTTACATCCAAGCCAGCAGAAAAGAGTATAGCTACCCCCCCACTGAAGTTAGTTCCATGGCTTAGGATGTGTGAACCCTCCCACCATAAGCCCCAATCTATTTCATTGTCTTGGTCACTATGCGTTTCCTGAAGCAAAATTACATCCAACTTTTTCTGTTGAACAACCTCCTTAACCAGAGCTCTTTTCGGTCCATATCTCCCACCATGTATATGTAAAGAACTAACCCTTAGCCCTTGCATTAGATTGTAATTGGAGAAGAATAAAGAATAAAACAATAAAAACAGGTAGAAAGAGTATGATGCATGATCATTTTCATTGACAAGATACAAGATACTACTTCTTCACCATCCAACACATCAAATCCAACAAGTTTTTGCAGAATGTTGACGGATCTAAAAAATTGATTCGCGTCTTGAAAATAATCTGTCACCTTTACTGACTTGCCAAAAGTCTCATCCAAAAAATATTTTATTTCTTCTAATGGGTACAGATCACCATTCTTACCAATATCAAACAAAGATAAACTATCTGCCTCAGAATCATAGTGCATTTCTTCAACATCACTGTTAGCCTGACTGCTAGGAACAACTGGCTCAGCCACAGCATTTCCTTTGCTACCTGCTACAGAGTACTGCTCTCTACAGAGAGAGAGACACAGAGAGACAGAGTCTCACACACACACAGATCGAATAGGTACATTCACACAGACACACACACACGCTTGTCGAGTAGCAGAAGTCTAGAGTGTGGTGTTCCACAGGGCAGTTGCCTGGGACCTCTACTTTTTTCAATATTCACTAATGATCTGCCTTTGGCTACCAGGTGTGCCAAAATAGTTATTTATGCTGATGATGCCACCTTATATCATGTTGCACCTTCATGCAATGTACTTAATGAAGTGTTGAGCAAAGAACTGGAAGCTGTGCATGACTGGACAGTATGTAATAGACTTGCCCTTAACATCTTAAAGACAAAAAGCATGGTATTAGGAACCAGGCAAAGGTTATCTTGTAACACAAAGCTGGATCTTAGGCTATGCAATTCAACAATTCAACAGGTCAGAAGTGCTAAGCTTCTTGGAGTGACGCTGGACTGCACTCTATCTTGGTCTAATCATATCAGTGATATTGTTTCAAGGATGGGAAGGGCTGTTGGTATTTCCAGGAAATGTGCTGCTTTTGTTGATCGACCTCTTCTCTGTCAGATTGTTCAAAGTTTAGTCTTGTGTCATCTTGACTATTGTTCTACGGTCTGGTCATCTGCTGCAAGTGGTGAGATCAGGAAGCTCCAGATTGTCCAGAATAGGGCAGCACGGCTGGTTCTAGGTTGTTCACTAAGATCTAGAGATGCACCGATCGATCGGCCTCTGACCGGAAATGGCCGATTTTCAGCTGATCGGCCTCAATCGGTGACTTGATCCCGATCACTCCACATAGCCGATTCTGTGCGCGGTTGGCTCCTCGCCCCCTCTTTTCACGTGACGTGCGCGCACCCGTGAGCCAATGCAAACAGATCAGATGAGCGCAGCGCTGAAAACGCCTCAACATGTCCTTAGTATGGGCGTTTTCACAGTCAGTGAAGACGACTTAAAGCTTGCAGTTTGTCATACATGTCAATCGAAAATAAGCCGCGGAGGAACAACCTCGAAAACGTTCGAACGACCAACCTAATCAGACACTTGAAAAGTCATCACCCAGGTACCAAGTCGATGCCCAAATTCTGAAAATGTGAGGGTACTCGTTTTTCTACAGTACCGTAGGTACCGGGTTAATTAACAATTAACTTCGTTAAGCTTAGTTCGGTTCCTCTGAACCATTTTCCATTAATAGAACATGGTGGTAGTGCATACACTTGACGTAATAATGCCCTGCTGAAGCAGTGAATTGCACTGAAATCATTATGTTCGCTAATGAGTGACGTTATGAAACAGTGCTATTCACTCATACAAATCGAACTTATTAGACCTAATGATAAATTCATCTAACGATTTCTAGCTAAACCACAAATGGTGTATTAACTGTGTTGTGCATGAAGGTGCCAGCTGTGCGTTTCCACTATCAAACAAACTCAGAAACAGCAGCATCGCCTCTTTTCCAATTACTCCTAGTTTGAAACATTTTTATCTAGGCTTTGAAGCTAGTTAAAGTCGTAGTCGTTAGGCTACCTGACTCACGCAAATAACGAAATTCTGCTGAAGAGCGGCTTGTTTCAATGCCTTTGACAAGCTCCGCAACTGAAACATCCGCCCTTATATCGCTACAAGTGTTTTCCATTGCACTATATAGAATTGGGATCTACTCTAATCCACCTCTAGCAAACAAATTAGTCTAGCGCATCATAGGTTCGAACTAACCTGTTTTCCATTAGCATTGTCGCAATAACTTTCTGATGCACATCAAGTTGAAGCCATATAATTATTTAATGGAAAAAAGGGCTTGTGTCATCTGTCATCAGAATATAACGTTAGTGTTTTAAAAAATATTTCCGGACTAATGGTCTGTCACCATGTCAGTAAATTTAAACTACTCTTGTTTCTTTTTATTTATTACTTAAAGGCTACATGCCACTGTTGTTGGATTCTCTTTTATTCATCATTGAATTTAATTTGCACAAAAAAAGAAAAGCTCTGTCCAGTAACCTGGAACACTTTTTTTATTTTGAAATGTGTTTTAGTGAGACCTACCTCATGCTTCTGACCTACCTCAGAATTGTCAATCTTAATTTTCTATTAAAGCAAAGTTACAAAAATGTTTGTGTAAGTTGTCAATTATTGTTTTTAGGAAAAAAAATCGGAATCGGCCAAAATCGGTATCGGCAGGTCAGACTAATCAAAAATTGGAAATCGGAATCGGCCAAGAAAATCGCAATCGGTGCATCTCTACTAAGATCCAACGTGAACCAAATGCATGCTTGCCTTTCTTGGCTTACAGTGGTGAACAGGTTGTCAGCCAATACACTAGTATTGTTCAAGTCAGTGACCAGTAGTGAAACTCCTGATTTTTTGATGAAACAAATTGTTTACAGTAGCACTATGCATGATCATAACACTAGGGGGTCTAGTGAGGGTAAGATTGTACTCCCTCGTCCGAGGAAAAATGTTTTACTGAAATATTTTATTTATAGATCAATATCGCTCTGGAATAACCTGCCTCAAAATCTCTCCTGCATTGATAGTAAATTGGTTTTTAAAAGGAAACTTAAATTTTATTTAAATTATCTGAGAATGTAATCTGGTTTGCTGGTTGTGTATTGTTTTGCTTTGTATGTCATCTCTGTGCTAGTTAGTTGTGGGTTTTATTTGTAACTAGTTAAATTATTTTTATATTTCTGATTAATGTGTTATTTCTTTTCATGTTGGTTGATGCATTAATTATTGTGTGATGATTTCTGCTGTTTTCTCTTTTGTATTATAATTGTTGATTTTACTAGTGATTGTATGTGTTATGCATGTGGACCCCAGGAAGACTAGCTAAGGCAACCAGCTAATGGGGATCCTTAATAAAATACAAATACAAATACAAATACACACACACAGTGTGGTACCTCAGGCCCGTCGGAGCGGAAGGTCTGGTAGATGCGGGACATGATGTTAAGGATGTCCTGGTGGGCGGAGCCCAGCTTTTGCAGCTGGTTCTGCTGGTGAGCCCGCTGGTCCTCCTCGAACTCCAGGTCCTGGTACACCGTCTTCCCATCAATCCGCACCAGCAGCAGCTTGCTGATCTGACAGCAGATACGCGATATCGCCAGGTTCGCTGACTTATACTCGTCCACAATCTGCTGCACCTGAGTGATGGACAAACCAGGAGAGAACAGAGGAGACAGAACAGAGAAGTTGAGAGATTAATTCACACAGGAAGGAGGGGGAGAGGAGAGGAAAGATGGATGGGATATACACAGGAGGAAACCAGCAAAAGCAACGATTCTGAATTTCCCAGTCATTTACATATGACTATGTAGTATAAACTCGCAAAACTCGCAAAATGTATGACCTCTCAGAGCACTAGCCAGGCAGCAGACTTCTGGTCCTAAACTACTGTCTGTAGCTTCCAAAAACCCGTGACTAGCTTAGCTATTGAGACTGTGTCTGTCCCTCGTTTTGTAAATGGTTTTAGAATAAAAAGCTATCTGAGCACACTGGCTGTCGTGGCATTTGTGTACATAATCTTATTTATATTAAAACCTCTCAGCCTGCGGTAAGTGTTGCCTGTAATAAGACGCATCTTAAATGTGGATTGTTAAATGTTAGATCACTTTCCCCCAAGGCGGTTCTTCTGAACAAACTAATCACGGACCATAGTTTTGACCTGATTAGTTTCACTGAAACCTGGCTTAGGCCTGACGAATACAGTGCACTTAATGAGGCATCTCCTGATGGTTATGCCAGCTGCCAAGCAGCCCCCTGTCCGGTAGAGGGGGCGGTGTTGCTGTGATTTTTTTGACAAAATTTAGTTTCACACCTAAATGTGGGGATAAGTTCTCCTCTTTTGAATCGCTTGTTATGCTTTCTGGACGGTCAAAAGATGTAGTTACCTCAGTGCAATCCTTCCTCTTAATAACTATTTATAGACCACCTGGACCGTATACTGTCTTTCTTTCTGAGTTTGCAGAGTTTTTATCAAGCTTGGCAACTATAGCAGATAAAGTTGTGATTGTTGGAGATTTCAACATACATGTTGATAATGACAGTAACGCTTTAGCACTGGCTTTTGCAGCTATTATTGACTCTGTTGGTTTTATTCCAAAATATATCTGAACCAACCCACTGCCACAACCATACCTTAGATTTAGTCTTATCCTATGGTATCGATGTCGAGAATGTCATTGTGTCTCCCCATAATCCTGTACTATCGGATCACTTTTTGATTACTTTTGAAATTCAGGTAAATATTCCTATTAAATCGGAACCTAGATACTATTCCAGCCGCTCTATAAATTCATTGACGGCTTCAAAATTTATAAACATACTTCCCGAATCATTAGTATCAAGTCAGGACCCAAATAGCTTTTTGTCAATTGATCATCAAACAGATGCGCTAAATCACATTTTACGGAATACACTTGATGCGGTCGCACCCCTCAAGAGGAAAAAATGCAGTCAGAAGAAACTTGCACCCTGGTTTACTGACCATACCCGTGCCCTTAAACAAGTTTCCAGGAAATTAGAACGCCGATGGCGCTCTACCAATTTAGAGGTTTTTCGCTCTGCTTGGAGGGACAGCCTCATAGAATACAAGCACGCCCTTATTACAGCTAGGTCATCGTACTTCTCAAAATTAATTGACCAGAATAAAAACAACCCAAGATTTCTATTTAACACAGTAGCTAAACTGACAAAAAAAACTGTCTTCAGTTTGCATCAGTTATCCTTCTAACTATAATTCCAATGACTTCATGAACTCGTTTACTGATAAGATTGAGACAATCAGAGAACAAATTATGAAAATGACTCCAATATCTAGCACTGCAACTCCCGAGATAGCACAGGGCTATCAGGAGTAGGGTTGCATAGAGACCCTTGAGTTTTTCACTCCCTTGGATCTGGACAAATTTAGTAAACTGGTTATGTCCTCCTAATTATCTACATGTCTGTTAGACCCCATACCAACAAAGCTTATTAAAGAGCTTTTGCCTGTGCTAGGCCAGCCCATGTTAGATATCATAAATACATCCCTATTATTGGGTTGCGTACCTAGGTCTTTAAAAGTGGCAGTAATCAAGCCTCTTCTAAAGAAACCAAATCTTGATCCTGCTAATCTGAAGAACTATAGGCCCATTTCTTCCCTTTTTGTCAAAAATGTTAGAGAAATCTGTAGCTCAACAATTAACTGCTTTCCTAAAAACGAATAATCTGTATGAAACACTACAATCAGGTTTTAGACCAAACCATAGCACTGAGACGGCACTTATTAAAGTTGTAAATGACTTACTATTAGCATTGGATACTGGTTGTGTTTCTATTCTAGTGCTCCTTGACATAAGTGCTGCTTTTGACACTATTGACCACCAGATTCTCCTTCATAGGCTAGAAAACCTGGTTGGTTTGCGTGGACGGGCACTCTCAGGGTTTAAATCATACTTATCAGACAGGTTTCAATTTGTGCAATTAGATCAAGAGTTCTCTGACTACTCTCAGGTTAAATATGGTATTCCACAAGGCTCAGTGCTGGGACCATTACTGTTCTCATTATACTTGCTACCACTGGGTAATGTTATTCGTAAACATGGTGTGAATTTCCATTGCTATGCAGATGATACACAGCTGTACATATCAATGAAACCAGGTGAAATACTTAAACTCACTCAATTAGAGGCTTGTATCTCTGATATAAAGAATTGGATGACAGTACATTTCCTGCTTTTAAATTCAGATAAAACAGAGATGATGGTTTTGGGCCCCAAAAAATTAAGGAACAAGTTGGATCTGCAGTTAAATGCAGGTGATTGCATAGTTACATCAGGTCTTATGGTTAAGAACCGTGGTTATATTATTGATCAGGACCTTACATTTGACACTCATATTAAAAACACTTCCAGAGTAGCTTTCTTTCACCTAAGAAACATAGCTAAAATTCGGCACATTCTGTCATTAGAGGATGCAAAAACCTTGATGCATGCTTTTGTCGCATCGAGGCTAGACTATTGTAATGCCTTGTTATCCGGCTCCTCTAGTAGTTCTCTAAAGAGTCTTCAACTACAGAATATGTACAATGTACAGAATACAGCGGCACGTATTTTGACTAGATCCAAGAAGTATGAGCACATTACTCCAGTGTTAGCATCATTACATTGGCTTCCTATTAAATATCAGGCTGATTATAAAGTACTGTTGCTAACTTTTAAAGCAGTGAACGGACTTGCACCTTTATATCTGACCGAAATGATTGCCCCCTATAAGCCAACACGACTGCTTCGTTCACAAGAAGCCGGCCATCTATTACTCCCTAGAATTTTGAAAAGCACAGCTGGTGGCAGAGCCTTCTCTTTTAGAGCTCCTCTGTTGTGGAACGGTTTACCAAGGCATGTTAGGGATTCGGACACAGTTTCAATTTTTAAGTGTAGATTAAAAACATATCTTTTCAGCCTAGCCTACTGCCAAACATAGTCTAGGTGGAGAGATGGAGAAGGCCGTGCCCTAGTGTCTTATGGAGTGAGAAACTTTCCATACTGTCACCTCCTCAATGTGTTACCACCACTGTTATGCTGGTTATCCTTGATCAGGTGTGGATGGTTTGGAACTCTCTCATGGCTGCGTGTTTTCTCTGTCCCTCTCCTAATAGGTATGCTGCCATAGCTTACACCTGTTGGGGCTATCTGTATATTTCCTATGCTTGTGCTCCCCTGCTCTTACATAATGCTACTGGCTATAGCACTGCTTTTTTCTGACTGCATGTTCTCTTCTCTGCCTCGGCCTCTGACTCGGGGGCACCTGCCCCCGAGCCCTAGATCCTGCGAGAAGTGTGAGCTGCCCCCATCAACCCTCACCCGCACTCCAACCCCAGTTCCTGGATCTGGACCCCCCCCCCCGCTGACTACCTAACTCAGGATAGTCCATGAGCCAAGACCCGAAAATTCACCCACGGGGCTCATCTGGGTGGGCAAATTCTAGTTGTGTTTTTTTACTTACTATACATCTTTAGTTCACAGTTTGGCATGATAACCATTGCAGACTGGTAGCTTAGTGGTAGTTATCATGCGTTGAATATGTGGACCCCTATATTGTTACACGCAAATTGTCGGGGCAAATATATCAACAACTTTTGAACCTTATATTGTACAGAGACCTATGAACCCACTTTTCTGCATAATTCAAGGATGGGGAATTGATTGGAATGGTTATTTTAATGATTCAAAACTTCCATATAAGCTTAAATGGCCTTTTATTGCAAGATTTTGCAAAAAAAGCTCAACAAAAACAAAAACGTCTAGTAAATATCCCCAATTTGTAAGTATGTGCTGAAAAACAACATGCTTCTAATGGGTATAGAAAACTGCCCAACATTCTAAGCTTTAATTTGAGTGGTAATATATGGTTGTAGCTCTAAAGATAAAGTCAGGAACGTCATTAACCCTTTGAGGAGTACGTTTTTTGAGAGTTCTAGTTCCAATTCATAGTGTTCTATTCTGGAATAGTCCATTTTGCATTGATAAACCTTTATGATGTCATCAATTAGAATTAATTAGAATTCTAGATTGCATTTTAGAATGATCACACATTTGTGACCGTATGCCTCAAAGGGTTAAGGCTATGTCTATGATGCAGGTAAAAATTGGAGATAACTCTTACAGTCAGACAGACTGAGGTGTGAATTGGTGGATACTATAGTACCAGTCAGACAGACTGAGGTGGTGGTGTGTATTGATAGAGATCACACCAGGAATAACAAAGATACAGTATCTCATCTCATCTCATTGTCTAAGCCGCTTATTCCTGGTCAGGGTCGCGGGGGGGCTGGAGCCTATCCCAGCATGCATAGGGGCGAGAGGCAGGAATAAACCCTGGACAGGTCGCCAATCCATCGCAGGGCACACACACACCATTCACTCACACACTCATACCTACGGGCAATTTAGACTCTCCAATTAGGCTAATGTGCATGTCTTTGGACTGTGGGAGGAAACCGGAGTACCCGGAGGAAACCCACGCGGACACGGGGAGAACATGCAAACTCCACACAGAAAGGCCCCGGCCTGGATTCGAACCGAGACCTTCTTGCTGTGAGGCGACAGTCCACTGCACCACCGTGCCGCCCTAAGATACAGTATATTTAATGAATATTTAATGAAATAATGGACCAATACAAACTAAGCAAACAAAATACATGTGCTTAGGGAGAGGGATCTTCAGAACAATGGAGATTGGAGTCTTTGTTAGCGAGGGTCACACAAGTGTGAGGGGTCCCTCCTTAAGATCAGTCCTCTGTTTCAGAGTCAGTCAGGTCTGCCTCCGTGATCATCATGCCAAGGCCCTCCTCTTGGGGTTGATTGTCACATGTTTGCAACTTGCACAGGTTTGTACATTTCAAGCCGCTGCTCATGCACTGGCATTCCGGGAGCTTGCATCTATGGCTGCAGTTGCAGGACAGCAGCTGCAGCACTGCCTCAGGGACTGGAGATCCCCGCATCCATTCCACGGTGAGCTGGTCGTCATCATTTCTGGCCCAGTCATGCTCGACTGGGCTTGGGACATGCGGATGTTGCTGAAGACTCGCATGGTGGCAGCTGGCTAGACTCAAGCTCCCCACTGTGTGCAGAAAAGCTGGTGGCGGGCTGTGTTGATGTCCTCTGTTGTCGTGGACGCTGTGTACAGTTTGCATGTGAATGCTTGCAGCTTCTTGAATAGGTCCATGGATAGTTCCCCGGACTGTCCCAGCTTGCGAAACACTTCTTGGAAATGCTCTGATCTCATGATGAGCTTCAAGGCTCTGAGCTTCCCACGACCTGCGAAGGCACTCAACGTGTCACATCCAGTGTATGCGTACATGCCAATCACAGCATTACAGACACAGTCTCCCAGGGCCTGGCATAGCTTGGTGATGTCAAGATACCTTACCCGGTTCTTAGTTCCGCAGTTCTGGAACAAGGGACAGGAGATATCGGCAGAGAACGCCAGGCAGAGCAACAACACATCGGTGTCATCAGCTGTTACTACAACAGCGCTGTAGCCTTCCTCTGCGGCATGAGCTGCATTCAAAATCATTCTAGTGTCAGCCTCTTCTTGGTTCGACTGTAGGCTTGCAACCTCAGCCCACTGATCCTTGGTGATGTGCAAGCAGCTTTCCTCACTGGTGACGTAGAGCTGCTTGTCGTTCAGCCTGTCCCTCAGCTTGGGTGTTTTCCACTCGGCCACCAGGAACCTTATGAGGTTGGCCTTGTTAGCTGAACTGCTGAGAAACTTTCTCCATTGCTAGATCCGGTGACCTGGTGCAATGTTTCGGAACTGTATTCCTGTGGTGCACGCCCTGTTCGCTCTCTCGGCATTCTTGATCGAGTCCTCCTGATATACATCGAAGACCACATCGATTCTCTGGCTCCTGGCTCCTTCATGTAGGATTTGAGTCAGTGCTGAGGCTGCACGTTGAGAGAATGTCTGGTCATTGCCCTTCATCTTCTGAACCAGACTCATCCCATCAATGATGGTAGCAAACGGCCCAGGGATGGTCTCTGCTGGTAAGACCTGCTTCTCCAGCTCCTGGCTAGAACAGCTTTGTTTGTCTTTCTCAGTGTCCCGTCTCCATTGGCGAGTGCCCATGGCAATGGCCTAGTGGGTGGGAAAGGACATCACTCATCTGGAGATGGCGGCTCTCTGCCACCAGGACCATGTGGGCGAAGAGCTTCCTGTCAGCCTGCAGAATGACCTTGTTTGGGTTGCTTGCAGAAGGTTTATTTTGTATATCTGAAAACATCTTCAGCCTCTTCTTCATCATCTTATCATGGAACTGGGTCTTTGGTTTTTCGTCTCCAAGCTTGAATCCCTCGTATGCTTCCATGCCAATTTTGTGGGCATCAAGAAGGTCCCTTGCTACATCTGGAGGGGGAAAGGTACCTGTCGAAATGCTGACAAACTCACTTTCGTTGGGTCGAAAGGGTTTGTCCAGTCATCTTCAACAAGCTTCACAATGGACTGTACATCTGCTTCATCCCTGGTGATTCTAGACATCTGCAGGTCTGAGTGGCTGAAGTGGGACATTCTGCGTCCCACCATCCTTCTGAGCTGCTTAAGGTAGTTGCTGCGGTACTCAGAAGTCAGGTAGTACCTCTCCACAGCAGCCTGTTTCAGGCTGAATCCCTTTCTGCCTCCTGCTGTCTGGGTATCTCGGTTGACTGTTTCCTCAATGGTTTGATCCACAGGGATCCGGCCGAAGGGATTCTGCCCACCATGCATGAACTGCTGGTGCACCTCTGGGTGATCAATGAGCAGACGTGACATTGTGGCATAGTAGTGTGGCAGGAAGCGTGCATAATTCAGCTTGTCATAAGCTAATATTAGCTAGCATTGGCTGTTAATGTTTACGTTAACGTTACACATATATTTTGCGGGAGAAAGCTTGTGCTACTGTTGATGTCCAGCGTGATGATGGAGACTCCGGGGCATCCACGGCACTGGCCGTGGTATAATTCATGCCCTGAAAGAGAAATCCACAACTAAACCACGCCCCGAAACGCAGACTGGCCAATCACAGCACAGCGTAGGACAGGCTCCGACAGAGGTCCGACAGTTTATGGCGGTACTCCGTTGAAAAGTTTGAGATTTTCTTCATTTTCGAGCTGGTTTTGTGGACTTTTAGCTAGTTATGGTTAAACGTTGTGCCTGGGGCACTTGTAACAGTGCCACTCATTACCCGGAGAGGTTGGAAGGAGATATACGTTTTTTTTCCTTTCCAAAACCAAAATCAAATCCTGAAAAGTGTTAGCCAGCTAAGCTAACGTGGCTACGGTCTGGATATACAGCTCCGGGTTGCAACGTTGGTAAAGTTAGACTAAATGTTAGCTTTGTTATTCGTGATCCAGCCAGCTTGCTAACGTTAAGATGTTACAGTCAAGCTCTAGAAAACCAAGTGGGTAACGTTACCTTGATGTCAAAATGTAATACTATTTTTTCATTACTATTTCAGCACTTTGTCAATGGGAAGCCCAGTCCCGAGTACCCAAATCTTGTGGAGGACTGGGCTGAATACTGCTGAAATTCTTTGCTTTACAGAGGTCCAGGGTATGGATAAGTCCGATGAGATGGGCGCAGAAACCTGTGGAGCTAACCAGAGTAATGTCGTTACAGCACACTATAGGCTACTAATGTTACATTAGTTAGCTAATGCTAGCTAACTTACTACTGAATGTAACGTTATATATGCCCACTGCCTTTGCTTTTTAATGATTGTAATAGTGAATAGAGACCTACCCAGCTTTACAGGAACAGTGTTGCTCCTTAATGTCGTTGTCCTCTGTCTCAATCGCCAGGTGATGCGGTGGTTCACTTTTACTCTGTGATCTGTAGGCTTTCGCTTCTATCTTACTTTTTTTTACGTCATTTTGTTGCTGAGTCAGTGTGATATCTTGAATATAACCTTCAAATGCATATTGTAGACCCTTCTGTCTGCTTCTATCTGAAATCGCTTTTTCTATTTTCCAAAAATTGGACAATATTTCTCCAGGGAGTGCAGTTAGCGACAGTGGGAGCGCCATGCTGGCTCCGAAAGCTTGACGGACTTAGCAACAGTAACTAAGGGGGGCGTGGTTTAGCGAAGGGTCAATTCCCTCTGTAAAAACCTTTGACTCTAATATGTCAACAAAATGAAATGAGAATTTTGAATCTGGCTTGATCCAATGTTCAGATTTCTCTTCTGGAAAGTTATGCAAATGAGGACATATTTAATTAGATAATGCCTCATTTGCATATTTAAACATACCATTTCAGAAAACTTGTAATACAATACATAATTGTCTTAATGTAAGTAATCAACTGGGGAAGTCTCATGGTGATATCTATTAGTTAATATTTTTACCCTATACCCCTATAGTGTCTTGCACCCATAATAGGGGAAAATAACAACATGTCCAATAAATATGAAAAGCTACTCTTGTGGAAAGGTTATCATGTATTAATTTACTTATATTGACCCTATAAACAATTTAGTATAGGTAAAGTTTTGCCCACTCAGATGAGCCCGATATCTCGTCTGGCTCATGGACTAGGAGGGGCAAAGTCTTTCAGCCCTGAGCCACCTTGGACTGACCATGACATGGTCTTCTTTGGACATACCCTGTGCCGGCCAGAAGAGGATGGGCTCCCCCCCTTTTAGTCTGGTTCCTCCCAAGGTTTCTCCCTACCAAGGGAGTTTTTCCTTGCCACTGTTGCCTTTAGGCTTGCTTTTGGGGGGGGTCTAGGCCTGGGTTCCCCCTCTGTTAAGCGTTTTGTGACAATTCTATTGTGAAAAGCGCTATACAAATACAATTGATTTGATTTGATTTGATATAAGTATCCTATAATATCAAAACACAGGCCAGATTTACTAAGGAAATAGTCAGAGCGCAACAACAGTCGCTAGGTTGTGGCTCTTTTGCAGTTGCAGATACCAACACATTAATGACCAATTTACTAAGACTGCTTCTAATTATGCAATCAAAGAAATTAAACACCCTCATTCGCAATTTTGCAGTAGGAGACGCCCATATAAACAAGGCACAAGTAGCGAGGGAACCATGATAAAAAAGAAAACTTACATTTACATATCAGGAAATAGAGATAATGGTGGTATAGTCGCAATGGTGGTATAGTCGCAAGAAAGTGATAACTCATCAGGCATAATATGATGTAAAGAAATTGTGTTTGGCTGCGTTCAATACACATGCAGTGGTCCGACATAGGAAAGACACAGATGAACAGAGAAGGCCACAGAGCATCTGAAAGTAAAATTAGGCATAACATGTAAAATGTAAATGTAAATGTAAAACTATATTCACCATTCATTCAATACCCTCCTAACCGCATACGCACAATAAAACAACTGTTCAATTTCACAACTTCCTTTTTATAATGACTGCTAGCTGATGACAGATTAGTCCATAGAAATCCTGCGTCCTTTCAATAAAATAAATATAATTTTCATATAATATCTGAAAATAAATGAGATGTTCTAGTTAACATTATGTATTCTTTATAGGATATATATTTAAAATTCTGAAACGATACTTTCAATGCTGCTTAACTGTCTGTAGATACAACTATCCCTGAAAATAAAGCTGTCGTGACATGAACCGGGGTACATTGCAACATTTGTGATTATTTGTTTTCCATCGCCTGGACAACACCTTGGAGAGCGCAATACAACACATGGATTATAAAATGCCTGCAACCCAAGCAACTGTACTTTTAAAAGATCCAGTTGACAGCAACTTTACCATATCCGGCAGGGAATTTGATCTTTGGGTGCGTGGCTCTTGTAACTCTCTTATATCCTCCAGTAGTGTGATTAATGTGTGGTTTAGTAAACTGTATCGCTTCAAGATTTACTCTTCAGTTAATCGAAAGAGGGTAATTCTTGGACAAAAGACCCTCTCCCATCTTATTCTGTTTTGCCTCTGTGTCTTCTCCTGGCTCTGATGACTGCTGCTATGTTTGGGAGAGATAACTCCTTATTGACATACTGTTTACAGAACATGAGCTAGACTATATCAGCGCTCAGTAAAATACCGCCTGCTTTCAGAAAGTCCCACGCAAAGACAGGAGAGTCGCAATGAAGGTATGCTGTAGTAAATCAGATGGAATACTTCATTGGCCAAATTTACAAAATCTCCTTTAACATCCAAGAGACTCCAGCTGCCATCATCATGAATAAATGTTTCCGCTCCTGAGCACTGAGCTTGTCTACACTTTTCTCAATCTGCATGTCATTTCAGACCATGTACAGAACCCTCCAAAATTATTCACACCCTTCATAAAGATGAGCAAATAAGGCTGTGTAATATAAACAAACAATACAGGTAATGAGCTATACTGTATGCACATGAGGTAACACAGATGTAAAATCCATTTGTCATCCATCACCATGGGGAAAGGCAAATAACTCTCAGAAGAAACAAGACAAAGGGTTGTTGACCTTCACAACTCAGGAGATGTTACAAACAAGTAAATAAAACGAAAGAGACCACTTTCCACTATTAGGATTCTGTAAAGTCATTTTAACGTGTGCAAGTATAGTAGTGTGTGTGTCTATTCTGTGTTGGATAATGGCATTTGTTCCTGCACATCTCCTTGTGTACGCAGTGTGGTGTACATGTGTGTGTGTGTGTGTAGGACGCAGACTGACCTTGCTGGCCTGCAGACGGCAGTCGTTGATGAAGAAGCTGGACGCTCCTCGCGATGACCACAGCAGCTTGGACAGGCCGGGCTGGATCTTCTTATCCAGGAAACGGATGCGCTCCCGGAACAGGCCCAGCTCCTCGGCAGACAGCACACTGATGATCCTGCCATGCAGACGCAGAAGATCCACACGTTTGCTGCCGTGTACTGAGGCTGCCATCTTTCACACATTGGCATCTGCTCCCAGAGCGAGCTCCAAGCTCTGGCACTGACTGGCACGCATGTTTTTGGAGAAGATTATTGACTAACACTGTATGTGCCACCCTTTGAACAAGGGGTAAATTATATTAAAATGGTGTTGGAATGAAGCACAGCGTGTGTGTCTATGTGCAGTGTGGTGTACAGTGTGGAGTGGATGCGCAGTGTGGTGTACAGTGTGGAGTTGATGCACAGTGTGGTGTTTATTCTAACTTCACTGTTCCGACAAGTTGATGAGCAGTGTGGTGTACAGTGTGGAGTGCATGCACAGTGTGGTGTACAGTGTGGAGTTGATGCGCAGTGTGGTGTACAGTGTTGAGTCAATGCACAGTGTTGTGTACAGTGTGGTGTGGATGCGCAGTGTGGTGTACAGTGTGGAGTTGATGCACAGTGTGGTGTTTATTCTAACTTCACTGTTCCGACAAGTTGATGAGCAGTGTGGTGTACAGTGTGGAGTGCATGCACAGTGTGGTGTACAGTGTGGAGTTGATGCGCAGTGTGGTGTACAGTGTTGAGTCAATGCACAGTGTTGTGTACAGTGTGGTGTGGATGCGCAGTGTGGTGTACAGTGTGGAGTGCATGCACAGTGTGGTGTACAGTGTGGAGTTGATGCGCAGTGTGGTGTACAGTGTTGAGTCAATGCACAGTGCAGTGTTGTGTACAGTGTGGTGTGGATGCGCAGTGTGGTGTACAGTGTGGAGATGATGCGCAGTGTGGTGTACAGTGTGGAGTACAGTGTGGAGTACAGTGTTGAGTTGATGCGCAGTGTGGAGTCGATGCGCAGACCTGTTGTAGTCGCGCACCACCAGCAGGACGCTCTCTCTCAAACTGCGCAGGTCCTCTCTGCGCTGGTACACCTCTGACACGCAGTGTGGGATCTCAAACTGCAGCCGCTCCCAGTACTGAATCTCATTAAACATCTTCAGCAGGTTCCTGTCATACAGCGAGAACAGCTTATCAACATCACAAACACATCACCAACTATGAGCGTGTGTGTGTGTGTGTGTGTGTGTGTGAGTGTGAGTGTGAGTGTGTGTGTGTGTACATGTATAGCGGTAGCAGCAGGCTCTGGGACAGACTTGTCAAAGTTGACGTCCAGCATGCGGGGTTGGTCTCTGCAGCGGGTCATGAGTGGCTGCTCAAGTCTGTTCAGGCTGAGCTGGTCTAGACTCTGGCTCCAGGTGCTGAAGATCCGGCGCACACGCTCGTCCAGCGCCTGCAGCAGCTGTCCATGGGCCAGGTGCACCTCATCCCGGTCACTCGTCTCACGCATGAAGTGGGCTTTCTGCAGCACCTGCAGGGACAGAGGGGGGGTACAGTATGCAGTACGTCGAACAACGGCCAAAACACAGGGATAGGGTGGGTTTAAGTGTGTCAGGAGTAGGGTGGGATTAAGTGTGTCAGGGGTAGGGTGGGTTTAAGTGTGTCAGGGGTAGGGTGGGTTTAAGTGTGTCAGGGGTAAGGTGGTTTAAGTGTGTCAGAGGTAGGGTGCGTTTAAGTGTGTCAGGGGTAGGGTGGGATTAAGTGTGTCAGGAGTAGGGTGGGTTTAAGTGTGTCACGGGTAGGGTGGGTTTAAGCACCTCCATGGGGCTCTCAATGCGCCGGCGTAGGGCTACGGCCCACTGGGCCTGGCCTGCGTGCTCCGGGATGTGGGCTGGCATCTGCTGCACCTTACGGGTCAGCTCTCTGTTCACTGTGTTTAGCTCCTTGCTGAAAATGCCGTACACTTCTGTCATCTTCAAGTTAATTGTGTGCTTTATAGCCTAAAGAGATGAGTGAGTGAGAGAGAGAGAGAGAGAGAGAGAGAGAGAGAGAGTAGAGTGAGTGAGTGAGTGAGAGTGAGAGTGAGTGTGTGTGTGAGTGTGAGTGTGAGTGTGTGAGTGAGTGTGAGTGTGAGTGTGTGAGTGAGTGTGAGTGTGTGAGTGAGTGTGAGTGTGTGTGTGAGTGAGTGTGAGTGAGTGTGAAAGTGAGTGTGTGAGAGTGTGTGAGTGTGTGTGGGTGAGTGTGAGTGAGAGAGTGAGTGAGTGGAAATCAACAATTTATGACACATAATAAAAAAACATAATTCCCAGCTTTCTACCATTAGAGGAAAGCAGATATTTATGTTAAGAAATGTGTTGTTTTCTCCCCTCCTGTTTATTTGGCTAAATAAGGTACGTGCACACTGTAATAACTATCTGTACCTGTAGTTATCTATTAACAAAGAAATTGATGAAACGAGAATTGTATCCGTCTTGTGCTCTCAAAAACGAAAACATTACATGTTACGAAAACATTTGAAATGTCAAAAAGAAAGAATATGTATCCATTTCTGAGAAGCTGAAAGCTACTGACCCAGAAAAGTAGGAGCTAGGACACACGAGCCAGACTGTGAGTTTAAAACTCGCTCCAAACTAAAGGAATGGTTCTTGCAGTGTCATAACAGACAGGACATCAGTGAAGGGGTCATCGGAAGAGCAGGCGGAGCACCCAGCTCAACGTAAACTGCTTCTAGCACGGTTCATCAATAAATACATTCACTACTGTATAAAACAGCACATTACCACGTGTCTTAATGTAAATGAGCAGGTGATTGTTTTAATTTCATTATGCCCCTTCGGAAACTCGGTCCCCTTGAAAACCTTTCAATGGAATCTGCTGGGGGAGGTTATGGAGGGGGAGGTATGTTATTATACCCGTTATTCATTGGGCCCTCTTTGTGTGCTTTGACACTGTCTGCTGCTTGGAATGGCAATAAAGCTGATTTGAATTTGAATTTGAATTTGAGAAAGAATTTGGTTGTTTCTGATGCAATGACAGGAGGTATGATCGGCTTATAACTGCTAATGATGAAACTGAAACAGAGACCTCCATATTCTACACAGGCAGGTAACTGTAGTCTGACAGCTGTGTGTTAGAGATTCAGTGGGATCTCTCTGAGGGACAGATGTTTGTTAGACACAGGGAGATCTCTGAGAAACAGATTCAGTGGGATCTCTCTGAGGGACAGATGCATTGAGACCTCTCTGGCGGACAGGTGATAGAAGACATCGAGCAGCTGGATCCCCTCCTCCACAGTGTTCACCGTCTCAAAGGCCTTGCACAGAAGGTTCTGCATCATCACCTCCAGATCTTTCACCCAAGCGCGGAACCTGTGCACACACACAAAAACCAATTGCATTACACTGTTTGTGTAACACCTGCCTTGATTTTGCCATAACACTGCATTGCTATGACCTCTCATGACCCCAATCCATCATGACCATCAAACACACACAAATAACCCCCTTACTCCCCCACCTGCCAAAAAAACACAGGAGTGTAGGGGGAGGGCCGTGGGCCTCAGGGCTATGGAGAAGATCATGACTTTATTCAGATGAGGAGCTGACCTGAGCATCTCAGGAGGTCTGAGTTACTCACTGAAAGCCCATTAATGGCTGTGGAGAGGATGGAGGTGCTGGAGGTTAAAATGAGGCCTTATTTCACCACAGATTTGTGTTCTGAAACCCAGTCTTTTCACTAATGGCATCAGAACAGAAATCTCAAGGTAAAGGCACTGCTGGTGAACAATGACGATGGGCTGTCTCTTGTGGCATTACGACTGTAACTTTCTGTAAAACACGTTCACTGTAACACAGTCCGTAGCAGTCCTTGTCAGGTCTAACAAAACACAAAACATGTGAGACAGAGTGACAGACAGACATGCAGGTGGTTGGACACATACAGGTTGTATTCATCATGCCAGGTGGTGTTCTTCACATCCAAAATGCTCCTGCCCCCCTCGCTGAGGGTCTGCAGGCAGCTCTCGAAGGCAGACTCAATCTCCAGCAGGCTGCGGGTCAACTCCTCCCCCTGCCTCCCCTGAAAACAGGGCAGGGGCACCTGCGCCCCCTCCTCCCGCCGGGCAAAGTGCTTCTGGCAATCACACACCTGGAGCGCCGGGCAGGTGGCACAGACGTGAGAAAGGTAAGAGCACGGCCAGACTCAAAGGAATACATCCAAAATAAAGTAAATATGAATATATTTTTATTTTAAAGAGAATGCAAGAAAGAATAAAAATACAGAAATACAAAAAGATCTACTGGAAGCAATCAGCTGAAGAAAGCAGAGCAGCAAGCTCTCTGTGCAGGATGGAAACGCACCTCTAACAGGTCCTCACACCTCTGAACAAAGGCATCCAGCAGAGCGAAGATGCTGGTCGGGGACAAAACCCATCCTTCACTGGAGTACCTGTCCAAGCAGAACATTCAGGACACCCACACCGCTGGGGCTCAAACTCACTCCATCGAGGGCTGAGCGTGTGCAGGCAAAAATATCTCCCTTTTTAGACCAGCTAATTAAGAGTTCTTGTGACCTACGACAGACTCCAGCATTGAGTGCACCAGACAGTGCCCTGTACTTGTATGTGGAGAAAAATGCTGTTTCACAGAGACACAGCAATGCATTTTACACATTTATGTACAAGCAAATTGGACTTGTATACCACATTAACTCCATTCCATAGAGCCCCCGCAATAAGATTACTGGAAAACCTGAACTCAACATCACACAGAGGAAAAAATACCAATGTACCGATAAATGTGTATCTGTTACACTACCATTTAAAAAGCAATCTGTGATTAACGTTTTTTGACAAAATATTGTCCGAGTCACTCAATTTCAACTCATAAAACATATGGGTTTCAATAATATTTTATTTTATTTTATAATAACAAAAACAGGTCGTTCAGCCTATCTTGCCGAAACCGATAATAATGTTAGTTTACTCAGTCAGTATACAGCAAAATACAGTGTGCTTCAGAAAACTATATATTTATCTACAATCTAACTCTTCCCACAAACTGTATGGTAAAACTTGAAGCCACAGCCATAATCTGTTGTTCCGAACACCCTAACCGTGAGGACGGTGCAGGCGGCGGGAGGATAAATGCTGCTAAGAGCAAAGACAACGCTCCTCGCTTCTGTGGTTTTCCTGAAGGCACTGACTGGCAAATCTAACATCATTATCTGTAATTAAATAACAGCTGGGCAGACACAGACAGGCAAGGAGAGATTGATGAGAGGGAGTGGCAGAGGAAGGAAGAGGAGAGAGGGATAGGGACGGAGAAGCGATGGAGAAGGAAGAGATGGAGAGAGAGCAGGAGAGCAGAGGGCAGCCAGGTCGTGGTCAGGCCTCATTAATCGCAGAGCTGCTCTCTGTCACAGCGCCTCAGTCACACTCAGTTGTTTAAGACGCTACCCAGGCGATATCGACTGACCCCGAGGGACGCTAAACTGCTCTCTCTCTCTCTTACCGCACTCTAATGATGGAGCTGGGTGATTCTCATGCCACATCAAAGCGGGAGAACAGTGAGTCCTTAATTAAGGGTTATCCCTGCTGGTCCTGGCAGAGAAGGCTTGTGATTGATAATTCATTCATCTCAAATCTTCCATTAGTCTTCAGTCAAAAGTTTTTAAAAAACACTCAAAAACAAGTCATCTCCATGTGATATCACTTTAGAAAACAAACCTCATACTAAAGGAGGCAGTTGACAGGCTTATTTTTGTTCATACCCACACTAATAAT